>CABHPQ010164768.1:0-31788 GCA_902168405.1 Peromyscus aztecus | reverse complement strand
AACCAATGCCAGGCTTAAAGTCCAGGAGGCACCCTGGAATGCTGTCTCCCCTCGTCTCCATCCTCCATAAGTGAAATGTTTTCCCCCACCCCCAGGGTCAGCCCGGGATTAATTCACACGGTCCTTCATTAATGCCACGCATCTTCAAGGTCCCATCACCTTTTTCTCCTTCAGGCAGCCACACACTTGCTCTCCATTTTTAATTCTTGCTCCTTAAAGCCTGTGCCTTGCAGAGTAGCCAGAGGAAAAGTCCTCATTGTTCAAGTCTCCCTTTGCAAACCTCCAGTGCTGCCCACTGAACCCCAAGTGAACTTCTTCTTCTGCTGGCCTGCCAGGCCCTCCCTGACCTACCCTGGAACTTCATTGCATCCATGATGGGCTCCAGGGGAGTGTAGCTAGAGTTTTCCTGCCTGGCCCACAGTCAGGACAAATCTCTCTCACCTGCCAGTCCTGCAGCTGCTCAGACCCAACCAAGTAAACACAGAGACTTATATTGCTTACAAACTGTATGGCCGTGGCAGGCTTCTTGCTATCTAATTCTTCTATCTTAAATTAACCCATGTCTATTAGTCTATACTTTGGCTCATGGCTTACTGGTACCTTACATCTTCCTTGTCCTGGCGGCAGCTCCAGGCAGTGTCCCCATCTCTGCCTTCCTGTTCTCTCAATTCTCCTCTCTGCTAGTCCCGCTTATACTTCCTGCCTGGCTACTGGCCAATCAGTGTTTTATTTATTAACCAATCAGAGCAACACATTTGACATACAGAACATCCCACAGCAGGGGAGCACCTCTCTCTCCTAGCATCAAGTACAAAGAAAGCTCAGTCAACAGTTTGCAGCTCCTGGACCACACAACTCAGCAGCCTCTCTCTTCCTGCAAAGGTCCTTCATCTGGATCCACATGACTGTTTCTTTCTTGCCTCTAGTCTTTCAACTCAACTGTTGCTCCTCAGATTTTCCTGAACCCACCCCTACCCCATATAAATAACCATCCCCCACAGCACCCTAACCTACCCCTACCCCATATAAATAACCCTCACCCCCACAGCACCCTGTCCTACTTTCTCCAGGGTGCTTATGCACTCTGGGGTGCTCTATTATTCATTGACTCCTGTTGGGCATTCATTGGCCCCCACCCCATGAAAAGGCGAGCTCCCTGAGAATAGAGCCAGGGCTCTCGGCTTTACCACTGGATTCCTGGCACAAAAAAGCATTGCACAACCTCAGCAGGTGTTTCCAAGGCCTCTGATGGATAGATAGGGTAATAAAGCAACCACGTGACCTCCCTCTCCAGCATCAGGGGCCATCCTCCCCTCTTTGAGTCTACAATGCTGCTTCTACTATTTTTTTTTAATATACTGGGGATTGACCCCAGGGCCACACACTTGCTAGGCAAGCATACTACCATCGAGCCATGTCTCCTGCCCATTTTAAATACATGGGGGGAAAAAGGCCACGTCTAATTGTTCCTTGGAAATTCCTTAAGCAGTCTTGACATGAATGAATAAATGGTCTCAAGACCTTACGTGCCCAAGGTGGGGACTTAGGGTGACCATGACCTTTTACTGAGAAACCTGAGCCCTGAATCAGCTCCAAGGTTTGTTTCAGCAAACCACAAGGTACAGCTTTATATGTAGGAACAGTTATAAATAAAAATTTATTAACTCAATCATATTACAAACACACTAAAAAAGTTCATAAAAAGGAACCCATAGAAAGTTTTAAGGAAAAGTATTTGTATACTGAGTGATCATTCCTCAATTTGCCGGCCCTGTAGATGTGTGCTGTTGGAAGTTGGATTTCCTTAAAGCAGGGTGCACCGGTGACTTCCCCTTTACAAGCACACAGAGGTTCACCTCCCTCCACTAGTTAGCTGGAGATAACAGACAAGTCATTTCGCCTGACAGATGTGTCTGTAAAAATGGCTCCCTTCTCTCGGAAAAAGAAGCAGCAAAAAATCTTCCTCCAGTCGTTCTTGAACAGTGACATGTTGTACAGAATGGGGTTTAGGGCAGAGTTGGCGAACGTGAAGGCCACCACCCAGAAGAAGAGGGACGGCCAGATGACGAGGTCCTGCCTGAAGTTCTGGATCAAGAGGAGGAGGATGGTGATGATGATGGGACTCCACATGATGAAGAAGGAGACCATGAGCAGAAAGAGGGTGCGGAAGAGCCGGTAGTCCTGCTGGGACACTCGGATCTGGTGGCTCTCGGAGTACGCCAGGCTCACCGTGAGCCTCTTCCTTGATGCCTTGGTGATCTGCAGGAAACACAAAACACCAGAGCTACAGGTCACTGTGGGTGTCAGGGGTCCCCTGATGGTTGGTTTTTGTTCTGTGGTACTGGAGACTGAAGCCCAGGTGGATAGGGCTGGGACTAGAGGTGGTGGGTTGCAGTCTAGTGGGGCACTTCTAACCAGAAATGTGAAGGACCTTGTGTCTACTGCCCTGATGTGCCAGTCTGTTACCTCTGTCCTGAAGGAAGAGAGCCAATGGGATGTGTCTTAACCATGTTAGTGGTCCTTACTAACTTCAGGTGCCGGGACTGGCCCAGGCCCAGTCTCTCTTAGCCACATTACCAGTTCTGTAGGATGGGGTGCGGGGCCTGTTCTCCTAAAACCTGCATCTCCAGAGAGGAAGTAATTTTAAAGTCATTAGTGTCATTCACAATTTGGGCAAGTTTAACTCATCTAAATGGCTTAAAACGTTCTCCTTACAATTCTTTTAGTTCCCTAATTGAAGGATAGATGCTTAACTATCGCATGATTACGTGATTGCTTCTCATTCTTTGGGGCGGTTAGAGCCACCTGTTTGTGACAGAGACGAGGACAGCAGGTGCCCAGTGAACTGACTGGAACCCTCTCAACGCGCCTGACAACGAGAACACCAGGATGCGAGCAATCAGGACAGCCGCGCTTTCCTGTTGCCCCCCCTCCCCGGCCACGTGCTAGGCATTTATTTCATCAGCTGTCACTTTTAATCCTCACATATCCTCTGTGTGTTCACACCACTGTTGTTCTTGCAAATTGATTCTCAGGAAATGTAAGTTGCTGGCTGAAAGTCATTTTTCAGCTACTAAATCGTAACAGCCCCCACCTGTGAAAATGGAGCTCCCTAGGGGTTCCCGTACTACTCAGGACCTGCCTACTCCACTGTGCAGGTGGGGGTGGCTCAGCCGACAGTCCCAGCTCTGTGGGGCCCTGGGCTCTTGCAGGTGCCTGACAATGGCTGTAATAAACAAAGCAGTTAACTCACAGCCAAACGCCTAAGAGATTTTTATTTATTATTATTATTTAACATGCTACTTTTCCTCTTCACTCCCCAGTCCCCACAATTCGTACAATCAGGAAGGAAATGAGGCATTGTAATAAAATGTGAGTCCTTCCTTGCTCCCTATCCCACATTAGACAGCAAGGCTGGTCAGCACCTAGCCAGGGTTTCAAATGTCTCTGGCTTTGGTGGAATGCCTCCTGTGCTTTTATGAAGTGCTCCGTTACCTCCTGGGGATTAATTCTCACCCTCAAAACAAGCCCGGGGACAGGGCGGTCTTGGGGTTCCTCCACTTTGGGAGCCCCACACAGAGATGTCCTTGTGCTTCTTCACCCTGGCATATTGCCAACGGGGAGGGGGGGCAGTGCTCATGAGAATGCGCTCCGTGACCACTGGGAACTTGGCAAAACACAAAATGACTGTGAACAAAAGTTCCTGGAAAGAATTACACCCGACACTACCCCTCTACAAGGCTGATTATCCGACTAAAACAGCAGGGGTTGCAGAGGGATTTGAGTGCTGGAGATCCAGAGCCCAGTTAAAAGTTATCATTGGCCACTTGGAGCCCCTTTGAATAGTTATTCCACACCTACCTCTGTGTCTGGCCTCAGATCATTGGGGCCGACAGGTGCAACCATTTATAATGTATTTACTAAACAGACCAGTTGCTTGCACCAACCAAAAGGCTAAGAATGTCATTGGATGACATCTGAGGTCTACGGCAGAGGTTTCCTTGTTCGACTGTAACTCACCCACCTGATGTTCCCACCAAATGTATTTGAAAACCATCTTGATTTGTGACTTTTTCTGTCACTATAAAAAACAAAACAAAAACAAAAACAAACCTTCGTGAAACAGTTACCACTTTGGAACATGGAATTTGAGGTAGATTGACTCTGTGTTCCTGGGCCATGGCCACTCATATTTGGCTCCAGAATAAATGATGTCTTAGACTCTTTGAGCTGAGAGTTGTGTTTTTTACATGTCCAATGGGGCCCACTTTGAGATACTTGGATTCAGTGAGGGGATCCAGAGATTCACACTTCTCTTAAACTGTCAAGGTGACTTTTGCTCACTTAGGGAGTAAGAACTGCTAATCCCACACAGCTGCTTGGTTTGGAGTTTGTCTCTCTAGACCTTTAATGAAGCCCACTTTTAAAACAGGCCCTTTGTGACTCACTAGATTCACACGAGCTTCTGAAGACCAGGAGGGAACCCTATTTCTACCCAACACCCCTCTGCCATGCCAGACCACACCAGCTGGAGGCTGGCAGTGAAGGGGATTCCTGCTGACAGAAGTTGGGGCCCCTGGGGTTTAGCCTCCTTTGTGGAGCTCATTAGCTAGTGTCCTGTGTCCTGGTGTCAGTAGTGTCCTGATTAGGATCATCAGACAGGATGAGAGGCCCCACCTTGTCCACCTCCAAAGAAACAAGAAAGACTACTGGAGGCAAGCAAGGACTGGAGAGAGCAGCGCCAAGATTAACATGTGCAAGAAACCCGATGGCAAAGGACGGGAAATGCCTCCCAAGCCCCATGCCATAGCAAAGCATGTTCAAGAAACGCCTGCCTGCCATATACATATGCAATACACAACCACAGGAGAGGTAAGTGCTATGTAAATTACCCATGAAGGGCTCTAACACTAGAAACGCACTGTTGGGGTTTGGTTTGGTTTTGTTTTTTGCTTTTTGTTGTTGTTGTTTGTTTGTTTTTATCATGAAAGCCTTCTCCCCACAGCTCATTAGGTCACTCCCATTCTCAAGAATGTCTTTCTCTTAATCATCTATCCCTATTTCTATTATTAATTATGTATCCCTGATGCAATTATGTTGTATGATATTTTGTTTGTGTTCTAACAAATAAAGCTCGCTTGGAGTCAGAGAAGCAGACTTCCTACCTCTTCTGTTCCTCCAACCAAAAGGGCTGAGATCCTGTCTCAGCCCGCCTTACCACTTCCTGTCCCTCTCTTCACAGTCCTCCAAACCTCTATGGTTAACCAGTGGCTAGCTCCGCCCTCTGACTCCAAGCAAGCTTTATTTGTGAGAACACAAACAAAATATCACACAACACAATTATTTGTCCCAGAACACAAGAACCTGGAAACTTCAACAGGTGCCTTCAGAACTTAGGACCCAAATCTAAGTCTATAACATGACCATGGGCCCCAGTGGGCAGGTAGTGAGGGCCAGGCTTTGTGTTTTGTTGAAGTAGATTTTTGTTTTTCAGCTAAACTCTACAACAGGCAGAGAGATTTCCATCTGCAGGCCACGGAGTTACTGGTTCATTCAACAAATATCTACCGAGACCCTGCTCTATGCTAAGCTTTCTTGAAGAGGCTGGACACAGAGTGAAAAGCAAAGGAGTCCTGCTCACACTGCCCTCCCTCGCCCTGGGTGTGTGGCCAGAGGGAGGGAGAACAAGGAACACAGTTACAACAGCAGAGACATCACAGCCTGTCATCTTCGTGGTTGCTGGGTAAACTTGTAAATCTGCTAAGCTGCCAGCCTCGACAGTCTGATCCAAGGCACTTAGGAATTACT
Organism: Peromyscus aztecus; assembly: GCA_902168405.1. Taxonomy (NCBI): domain Eukaryota; kingdom Metazoa; phylum Chordata; class Mammalia; order Rodentia; family Cricetidae; genus Peromyscus; species Peromyscus aztecus. The sequence goes on along the minus strand of CABHPQ010164768.1, from coordinate 25,980 downwards.
GAGAAGCCATTCCCTTGGGAAAACTGTCAATAGGAAAAATATCGCTGAAAATGTACGGCATGTCTGAATCACAAGGAAAGGGGAAGCAGAGAGGTGGAGGGCAAAAGTAGTCACTGCCCAGCACATGAAGCGGTTCCTGAAGGGAGATCAGCGCGGGAAGAGGCAGTTGGATGCCCACTCTGTACCATTGCCCAGGTCAGGACCAGCAAAGGTTAGAGCAGGGCTTCCTGCTGGGTACTCTGTGCAATACCAGCTGGGAGGGATGCTCTGTATGCACAAGTGGGTCCTGTGATCAGATTTATAATACTGTCTGGTTAATTCCTGGGCTGGGGATGTCCACAGTGTATTAGCATAAAAAGGTTGTCAAGTCCCACAGCAGAGAACTCCATGCAGCTAGCTCAGCGTTTCTTGTTTGTTTGCGTGACTCTTTCTATACCCATCAACCCATGGAGCTCTAGAGAGCAACCTGGGTGATGCTGCTTTGCAATTAAAGAATGGGGTAATGTGAAAAGAGCCCCTTTGAAGACCAGAAGTGGAACCCATTACAGTCAGTAGAGACAGGGAGAGGAGGCAAGACTGGCGGGGAAGGGTGGGGTGATAAGTTGAATATTGATGTTCAGCGGAGTCTACAGCCGTGCTCCTGGCAGGAAAGGCCTGGGCAGGAGGGCCAGTTTAGTGTGTCCTGGCTGTGCATCTTCTCAAGGAGGAGATGCCAACTCTGAGGTCCTATCCAGCCTCTGACACACTTATCAGCTTCTGAGGCACCAGCCTGACAAACTCACAGGCACAAAGTGAGAATTAATGTCATGGTCCCCATAGGAAAAAGTGGAACAATCAGTTTTAGGGGTAGTATAGAATAGAATTTTCAAAAATCTTCTGTTTGTACTAGTATTGGGATTTTTCAGACATCTCATCTGTTCTTTCTGTATTAATCAATCCATGCATATTTGGCTCCAGTGGAAACTGAGGCCCACATTAGTTCAGTGGCTTGCCCAAGGTTACATGGTGGCAAAGACTGATCTTGAACATGTCTCATGGCTCTTTGTCCAGAGACTGCCCACTGCCCAAGCACAGAAACCCCACAGATCATCTCACTGTGCTCCAAGGCTTTGGGCCTCACTCATATGTAAGTATAAAGTGAGCACGTACAGCCAGCTCTGGGCAATGCAGACACAACGGTGAATAAAACAGCCTCTGCTCTCGTGGAGCGTGCATCGCCTCAGCAGTGGGAGTGACGGACTACAGCCTGCAACGTGTTTGGAGGAGAAACCTGTTAGTGAGGGACTGCTGAGTGGCAGGGAATGCTTCTCGGGGAGAATTCTGAGGGGGAGAGAAGTGGTCCACGCAGCAATCCAGAGAAGAGAGATCCTGGGAAGGAAATGACAAGAAGGTATCACGCCCTGAGGCAGCCATGTGTGAGGGTGTGCAAGGGACAGTCTCCAGCCCACCTGGACATGAGACAGGAGGGAATTAGCCAGGCAGCAGGCTAACTGCACAAGACTTTAGGTAGGGGCTTTGGATCTGGTTCGTGTATAAGGAAGCAATGGGTCTAAATTCCAACCGTGACCTAGCACTCGGGGAGCCACTGCAAACCACACAGAGCTTCTGCTGCACAGGGAAGCTGTGCAGGGCTCTGAGATGGGCAGGGCTGTGAGTTTAGACTCAAGTGTGGGGGGAGCCTGGGGAGAGCACTGTTGTTCAGAGGACAGAAAGGAGGGCTCTCTCCCCTTCCTGGTTCTGAAGACGTTTTCTGACTTTCCCTGACGCGAAGACCCAGCCTTGAGATTGAGATTGCTGTGGATGGGAAATCACACTCCCACAGGAGGGTGTGTCACACATGGAAAGGGGGCATACCAGAGCCCTCTTGACTTCTCCACGAGAGGTCACCAACATGGGGAGCTTAGGTGCTGCTGCGGCCCCCACCCCCACCCCGCTCCCGGCCAGTCTGCTCCAGCCATGATTTCTTATTCTTGTTCCAAACCTTGACCCACTGTTTAACCTCTGGGGAAGCTGAGTGCTCTGTGATATTTTGTTTGTGTTCTGACAAATAAAGCTTGCTTGGAGTCAGAGGGTGGAGCCAGCCACTAGCTAACCATTGAGATTTGGAGGACTGTGGAAAGAGGGACAGGAAGTGGTAAAGGGGTGCTGAGACAGGATCTCTGCCCCTTTTGGTAGGAGGAATGGAAGAGATATGAAGTCAATGGTGGCTGCTCCCCTGCTTCTCTGATCTTTCAGGTTTTTACCCCAGTATCTGACTCCTGCTTTTTATCGGTAAGATAGTTAGATTTACACATCACCCGGGTGATGCAATTTCCTAGCAAACTCAGATGGAAGGGTTGGAAGAACAGTCCAGCAGAGTAGCATCTGCCGTGCCATTCATGGCGGGCAGTTCTCACACACTTGCCTTATGCAACTTCATACTAGAAATTAACACTGCCAATTTGCAGATGATTGAAACGGGGGCCGGGGAATGCAAGTAGCTGGCCCAAGCAACACAGCAAAGTAAACCAGCAGTAAAGACTCGAAGCTGGGTGGTTTCAAAAGAGCCTTCCAAGCCTCATATCTGTTCCCGTGGTTCTTCGCTCTCCACTGTGCCCCTCACTGATCCTTGATGCTTACACAATAGCTAACAGCTAGCTGGCTTTAGCTTTGCCCGACACAGAATCACTCTTGTGCTGTGGTGTTTCTTGCTTTAGATCACAGCGTCATTGTCCAGCTGCCTCTTTGTCAAAGATCCTTCTAGGCAGATTATAACTTGCACGCTCCTGAACCACGCCTACTTCCTGCCAACATTCTGCATGTAGCACTCTTAACAAACCTCTGAGGTTTGGGTGTTGGGTAGGGCTATGGGGCCAGTCTGCTTGGGTTTAAATATTGAAGCTGACATCTGTAAGCCCCATGACCTTGGATAAATTGCACAACATCTCCGGACCATCTCATCTGAGAATCATCTTAGGGTAAGATGAGTTGGTGCTTGCTGCATGATTAAACACTACATGCATGCAGCCTAACACAGTAGTGCATGTCTGTAATCCTAGTAATTGGGAGTCAGAGACAGAGGATTAATGCCAGTTCTAGGCCAGTCTAGTCTACATAGGGAGCTACAGGCCTGTCAGAACTATAGAGTAATACTCTGCTTCAACCAAACCAAAACAACACAAACATTTAAAAATTTATTCTATTTTACTCTGTCCTTTTCTTTCTCTCCTTTCATTGTGATTTTATGATACTAATTAATTCTTTTATAACATTAAAATATGCTAAGCCATCCATTTCACCCCCTGGAATTTGCCTCACATATTAGAATAAGCCCAAGCTTGGATCCCTTCAGAGATGGATCTGGTGGGACAAGTCTGGCTACAGAGGTAAACACTATCTCCCACAGAACCAGGGACTGGCAGTGTTAGGTGAGGTTGGCATGGGGTGGGTTCTGTTTGTAAGAAGATAATAGATCTACAGCCATAAAGGGTCGTAAAATGGCCAGAAGGTGATCAGGGCCTTTTCAACACACCTGTTTATCATGATCCACACAAAAATGCTATAAAACCAAGATTCAACCGATACACACCTCCAAGAGGGCTCAAGAGCTTTGAGGTAAACCTTACAAGTGGTCATAAATATACATGCTTGTGTTTGTTGGGTGGCACCTTCCTTGTAAGTAGGATGCCTTTAGAGGCAAGAAGCAGAGGCTGGCCCATCTTTTATATGTCTGTGTACATACATTTACTTTTCTAGAAGACTTCATTTATTTCCGGTGCCACACACACTTGAAGTGGACCTTCCCAAGGATAAGATCACTGACCCATGGGGACAGGAAGGACTTCTGGCCAAGTTCTATTCTCCATCTAGGAGCCACTTTATGAGAGTGTTCAATTTGTGAGCAGAATACGTAAGCTGGGTGTGATTTTATATTAGTATATGATACTTCCATAAAAACAAATCCTACGAAGTAGACGTTGTTAGTCACTGCTGGGTTTGTGGGAAAACAGTGGACACAACTCCAACGTCCATAAAATGATTATATCATACCTATATGACGAAGGTTGTGTAACTCTTAACTAACAAGATAAGATACAAGAACTGATACAGAAAGATGTCCTGATACGGTGCTGAGTGAAAACAAAAAAGGAAGTTATCAAGCAGCAGTACCTCATATCTGAAAAGAGCAGTGAGCAGTGCCAACAGCCATCTGACCATTTGAACCTACACATAAGTATCCATGGTGCTGAAATGCTGCTGCAGAGACAGCTGGGCCATTAAGGTTGGGAAGAGATTAGCTCTTCAACTTCTGCGTTACACAGTTCTGTGCCTGTTTTCAACTTAGTGTTTTTTAACCCGGTAGTATTTTAATGATGAAAAGATTCACAAAAACATAACTGATTTAGAAAACAAAAGCCAAAATAAATACACAAATTCTCATCCCTCACTGTTACAGGGGGTAGCAGAGGATCTATCTGCACAGTGAATCAAGATTGCACTGTTAGAACCTCCAAGTCATCCTCTGACCCGGAAGTTCTAAGATTCTACTGGAAATGCCCAGATGGAGTGAAGTTCAGAACAGCACTGAAGCTAACATACCTGTAAGATTTTGGAGTAACTGATCACAATCACCAGTCCTGGCACCAGGAAGTTCAAAGTCACAAAAAACACATCCCACGAGATTTCTCCTATGCGGCTGGGCCAATCCAATGTGCAAATTGGAATTTCCTGTTTACAAAAGGGAAAACAATATCATTTAAACGCTGGCTTCTTCCTTAGCCTTTAACCCCGTCCTAGTTTAGGGCTGTGGTACATTGTTACACTGTGTGTTACTCAGTTGCTGTGACAGTGAGCCCTAAAATCCATTCCTCCTCTGCCCATGACATTGCCTCGTACCAGCCCCTGCCCCAGGTGCCGAGGGTTACGTAATTATAATTCTCCAGGAAGGCACCTGAACCTCTGGGTCATAGGCAAGTAAGAGCTGGAGGCATGGCCCAGGACTGGCCCTTCCACTTCTCTAGACTTGCATGCAGAGTGTTTGAGCCTTCTCTTCCAAGCTGGGGAGAAATTTGACCTCAGGAAGGTTACACAGACACATGCCACACACAAGCATCTGGAGACAGGATTGAGGGTCCAGTGCAGTGACACTTTGCTAAAGCAAGAGGGGCTGGGTGTTGTTTAATTGAGGGTGTTCAATTTCCTGAATGTGTCAAAGTCAGGTACACATGTAGTCCAGCTACTCTGACCAAGGCAAGAAGATTGCAAGGACCAAGCAGTTTAAGATAAGCCCAGGCAACACAATGAGACTCTGTCTCAGGTCATACATACATACATACATATACACACACACATACATACATACACACACATACATACACACACATACATACATACACACACACATACATACACACACACACAAACATAAAATGGGGGCTGGAGATGACTCAGTGGTTAAAAGAACTTGCTACTCTTGCAGGGACCAGGGTTCAGTTCCCAGCACCTACATGACAGCTCACAATTATCATTAACTCCATTTCTGGGGGATTCGATGCCCTCTTCTGGTCTCCACAAACACCAGGTATGTATGTAGGGGCACAAACATACATGGAGGAGGCAAAACCTTCCTGTGCACATAAAATAAAATCAATAAATCTTTAAAAAGCAGAGACATGAAACTCCAAAACAATAACAACAAACACCATACACACACACAAGCATACTGTCAGTCTGCCTCAAAGAAGAGGCCATCTCTCTTCAAGGAAATGTCTGGTGCCCAGACTTTGGAGCACTATTCCTCCTGGGAACAGGACAGAGCCCTGAGGCAAATGGCTAGAATGTTTGAAAGGCATGGCGGCCTGTGATTGTGCTGTGTTGAATCCGAAAGTTTGATACTAACTACAAAGCCAAGGTGTGAGGAGTCTACTGAACAGTACAAGTCTATTATTGCAACAGTTCCTTCCATTGAGTAAATATATCAGTGGAAATGGAGTATGAATGTGAATGAATCTTCCCACACCTGAACTTCTTGTGCCTGCTTGACAATAAGAACAGAGATATTTAGAACTCAATTCACCCCAAACCCTCCCAAACATCAGAACACCTATTTCAGAGTATGTACAATGTAAAAGGTCATATCGATGATTTTTGATATAGTATATGTATCTCTGCCACAGGCATCCATTCGATCATTTGATCAATAGTTATTGAATACTAAATACACTAGGGAAAAACATAGTTTTTAACACTTGCCAATGTGAATCATAACTGAGCAAACTCAAAATGTTGTCAAATAGTTTCATACGCAGTATTAGCAGAAAACAGAAGCATTTCATATTTATTGAACATTTTCCATTCACAAAGAACTGCTTCCTACATGCAGCAATGTTGTTATGCTTACAACAACCTTATCGAAACTCACATTATTAATTTTCCTATTTCATAGAAGAGGAAACTAAAGTTAGAAACATCTTCAAAAACAACAGCCTAAAACACTAAAGGTTACTTGTTTTCACTGGCAACAAATAGCTCCAAAAAGTATTAAAGAAACATCAAGAGAGCTACCAATAACTGGGCGATGGTGGCGCATGACTTTAATCCCAGCACTTGGGAGGCAGAGGCAGGCGGATCTCAGTGAGTTTGAGGACAGCCTGGTCTACAGAGAGACCCTGTTTTGAAAAACAACAACAAAAGAGCTACCAATAAAACTTTTCAGGGCAAAAAAGTAAGGTAGACTGTTTTAACCATGCCAGATGTGGTGCCATGTGCCTGTCCTTTCAGCCTTTACAAGGCTGAGGCATGAAAACTGCCATCCTTGACTCCTGTGGGAGCCCACAGAGGCTATCTAAGTGAGAAATTACTCAGGGTCAGAGAATCGGAGCTTGCTTTACCCAGCAGGGCTGCATAATGAGATGATTTGGACACGGGTATGGTTACCAGGTGTTTGGAAGCAACTACACTTGGCTGTATGTTGTGCTTTGATCTTGCAAGGGGGGGGTCTTTTGTCTCTCCTCTTGGCATGTTATAAAAAAGCCCCTTTTCAATAAAGCATGGGGCTGTTGGGTATTGATCCAGGCCCTCCCGAAGTTATCCTGTGTTTCTGTCTTTCTTCTTGTCAGCTAGGTCTCTCTTTATCTGATATTTCCTGCTGTGGGATGTTCTGTATGGCAAATGTGTTGCTAATAAAACACTGACTGGCCTGTGGCTAGGCAGGAAGTGTAGGCGGGGCTAACAGAGAGAATAAAAAGAACAGGAAGGCAGAGGGAGACTGGGCCAGCCACCGCCAGGACAAGCAGCATGTAAAGATGCTGGTAAGCCACGAGCCATGTGGCAAGGTATAGATTTATGGAAATGGATTAATTTAAGATATAAGGACAGTTAGCAAGAAGCCTGCCACGGCCATACAGTTTGTAAGCAATATAAGTCTCTGTGTTTACTTGCTTGGGTCTGAGCGGCTGTGGGACTGGCAGGTGAAAGAGATTTATCCTGACTGTGGGCCAGGCAGGAAAACTCTAGCCACAATTTCCTATTCCTCTTTCCTCCACCTAAGAACCCTTCAAAAGGTAGGAGCTAGACTCCCACAGACTACATAGTGAGACCCTGTCTCAAAACAACAAAATAAAATGTTTTAATCATATCCATACATTGAAAAGGGAGGTGAGGATGTTGCTTCCCTTTCCAGCTTTGTTAAATGGGTCGTAAATGGGCTGGACATTCTGAACTCACTCCTCTCCTCCCACATCCCCTGCTAATGGGACAGAGCTTGTTACATTGCTCCTCATTTTGGTGAATGAATGGAGACTTGTGTCTCTCAGTAATCGTGAGTTCTGGCAGCTGTGTTCCTGCTGCTCCTGGAACAATCCACGTAGCCTCCAGTTTGTATTCAGATCTCTGCCCACGATAGGATCTTCATTTAGCACACTGGAGTCCACAGGTATGGACAGGTGTGCTGAAACCTCAGTCAGGAAGAAAGGCTTCAGCCCTAAATGGAATTTGGTTTCTAATCTCTATATTTGTGAAAGAAAAAAGATATCTAAGGTAGGAAAACACCACCTCAGAACTATTTCTTAAAGTTACTAAGATTTCTCTCCAAAAGCCTCCTTCTGAGCCTTGGCCAATCCCTCCTGGCTTTATGAGATTTTATAAGAAAATGCATATGATGGAGTAAGTATTCTCCCTACATGAGGGGGAAAAAACATGCTGGAATTACAGATCTGCACCACCACACCTGGTTTATGCAGTGCTAGGAATTGAACACGAGGGAGCTTCATGCAAGCCAGGCAAGTGTTCTACCAACTAAGCCACATCTCCAGCCCCAGAATTTATCAACCTTTTTATCAATGCTTTTGGTTAGCATACAAAGGAATGGACTTCACTCTGACATTTTATTCTTATTCAGCTCTCCAGTGCCCTCCCCACCCACCCTCCTCCTTTTGCTGGTCCTGTTCTTCCCCTGAAAATGAAAATATGACATACATTTCCTCCATTCCATCACCCTCTGTTGCTCCCCCTTCCCTCTTCCTTCAGTTACCTACATTTTCTAACTGTTGCTATGTAATTTTGCTTTTAATGAGAGAAAAAGAGAGCTTGCTTCTAGAGAAAAGTGGTTATCAGATATCAGTTCATCATCAGAGTTCGGTAAAACATGACCAGCAGTGACAACACACTCATCCCAGGGAGCTTCCCCAATTCTTCTCATGAAGATACCCTTTGGCTTCTGATTTATGGCTCTCAGTACAGACAGGAAGTGTGACAAGAAAGTAAAGGAGGAACTGTTCGCAGTACCTTCTGAGCTAAGAGTCAGTGGGAATGACCTATGTGACAGCTTCATACACTCTTCAGAAGGCGTTCTATAGCATCAGAGATTAAGTACAAGGTGATGCTTATTTAAAACCAGCTGGGCCAGTGAGATGGCTTGGTGGGTAAAGGCATTTGCTGCCAAGCCCGACTTCCTGAGTTTGATCCCTCGGACCCACATGGTGAAAGGAGAGAACTGACTCCTGGAATTTGTCTTCTTCCCTCCACACGTGCTGTGGTTCATGCATGCACACACATGCACACACATGCACACACACACAGAGTAAATAAATTTTAAAACTTTAAGGCTTAATTATTAAAATAACAACAAAAAGGCATCATGTCACCATCAGAGATCTGATCCACCAGAGATCTGAGCAGATGTTGTAACTTTATTTCTATGGGAAACTCCATCTGACAAGTCACTTTGATTCTAGTCTCCTCTGACAGATTGTGATTTGCAGAGGAACTGGGCAGTGCCTGACATTGGAAGATGGGCACACAATGTTATCATAGCCTCTGAACCTTTTCTACACATCTGAAATATTTTCTGGTTTCATAAAAGAAATTTGGAAACCAAAACTGCCAGGCCTGACTGCTTTGCTGAGATCTGAAAGTGGAATTGGCAACACCAACAACAGTATTTTAATGGGATCTGTTCATTCATCACCAGACAGAGTGCTTGGGCCAGTGTGAGGCCACAGTCTGATGAGCAAAGCTCTGGCCCTGCCTTAGGAAGTCCAGGTGCTTCCAGAAGCCAAAAGGGAGCTGTTCCAGCTGTCTCTGGAAGGGAATGGGGGTGGTGCTCAGATGTTTGGGCCAGACAGGCTGAAGATGGAGGCTAAGTACAGCAAACAGTTAAATGTGGCCGCCATCTCCCAATGTTCTGCCCCTTCCGGTCTCCACCTCCCCCTGGATGGCTCCTCCATTTCCATAGCTTTGTACTTGTTTGTTTTTAGTTCTAGAGATTAAACCTTGAATTAAACACACACATTCAGCAAGCACTCCATCACTGAGCTACATCCTCAACCCTCCATAGTTTCTTTTGGCAAATGATCCATTCCAGTTTCCTGCTCAGTTAGTGTTCTCCCTAACCCCAGTCTCACTCCCAAAGGACACCCTGCAGGAGGTTTCACAGCAGGAGGAGGTCACAGTTTTGACCACCACCCCCATATGACTCTACCTCCTGCATTACCACATTGGAACATGAAGCAGCCATTCTCTGGGTTTCCAGAACCTTCATGCCTCCTGCTTCCCACCAGTTACATGGAAACTCTGAGGTCCTAGTAGCTATCCAAGTGTTCTCCCTCATTCTCACTAGCCTCCCTCTCCCTGAGGTCCACCTTGCTCTCACCAGGCCACCCTAGCATCCTCAAGGGCCTCTCTGAGTCTCCCGCTATCCCTGCCCATGCATCCAGCCCCTCCTCCGCCCGCTGCTACCCACAAGAGCCCTTTTCACATCCTTCTGAACTGTGCAGTAGTCACCTCACTTCCTGCAGGGACCCCACCACAGCATGCTGCAATGGGCAAGAACCAAGCCCATCTTCTTAGAGGCACATGAGGCGTGGCACACATTAGGGACTCAGTACCAAGCTGCAGAATGAAGGAACTCCTGAGACTCTCTGTGGATGGGCACACTGTCTGCAGGCTCTGCTCAACTGCTGATCCTTCTCCACTTTGGGGATTTATTTAAATGCTGGTTCTCAGCGCATCACTCCAGGGAACCCCTAGGTAAACCATCTCCCCTGTGCCAGCACTTCAACCAAAATGGAAGGTCGCAAGACTGTTTTAAGGAATAAGGGCTCCCCACTGGATACCTGCTCTTTTATCAACTTTATTTATCTATTTATTCATTCATTTATTTATTTGAGACATGGTCATATGTAGTTCAGGCTGGCCTCTAACTTACTATATAGCCAAGGATGTCCTTGAACTTCTGAACCTCTTACATCTACCTTCCTAGTGCAGAATTCCAGGTGTGGATCACAGTGCCTGGTTTAGGTGGTGCTGGGGATGAAACCAGGGCCAGGTACACGCTAAGTAAACATTACACCAACAGAGCTACACACACACACACACACACACACACACACACACACACACACACATACCCTTCAACACTTTTCTTGAGACAGAATCTCACTAAATTTCCCAGGCTGGCCATGATTTTATGATCTCCCTTCCTCAGCTCCAGAGTGTTAGGACTGCAGAAATGTGCCAACACAGACTTCCAAAAGATATTCTCTGATATTTGCGGACAAAGGCAAGCTAACTATGGTCTCCCCAGACAATCCACATTCAACAGAGAGACGGGATAGCTTACCGACCTTGCATTATAACAGGGAAGGGTGGCATGATGGATCCACAGGGCTTTAAGAGTCATGAGTTCAGAGGCTACGACACCCAGGAGAACCAGAGCCAGGCTACGTTCTGCAACTATTTTTGTCTGACTTTGGTTATTTCTTCTTTCAGAAAATAATAATGGGAACCCTACTTGTGGGGTTACTAGACCACAGACCACACCAGACTACAGTCTCGGGCAGTATCTGGGCCCATGTGCACTTAGTAAAAACGCCTCCTGATGTGTGTTTATGTGGCTTGTGGTGGGGTGGGCGGAGAAGGGTGCTCAGCAAATGTTTGTGGAATGAATGGACAGCATATTCTAGCCAAAGTGGACAGTCTTCCCTACCCATGAGTGTGGGTCACCACCGGGCCAGGGCCAGGCCAGGGCCAGAGCACACACAGGCAGGCATCCCGTTGGAGCAGATGGAGCCGACCTGGCTGAGAAGTTAGCGTTGCTAAGAAGTGTCCACCCTCTTGAAATGGCAGCTGGTTACAGCAGTTGGGAGAATCGTGCTGTTTGAAGGATGTTTAAAGGTTGATGCCCCCAAGATAAGGAAACTAATAATAGCTAGTAATTCTTGAGCACTTAACTGGATACACACCAGGTGTTGGTCCATTTATGAAACACAAGTCCCCATGGCAATCTCATGCTGTTGATACCTGAGACCCATACTTCAAACAAGGAGAGCACTGTGGGTAGAGGTGAGAAGGCTTGCCTTCTTTTGGAGCAGGAACTGCTCCAGAATGCGAGTGAGACTCAGGCCCCAAAGCTCACACTCAAATACCATATAGGTTAGAAATACTAGCATGGCTATCAGCTCCCCTGGATGGCAAGGTACCCCAGCCTACGTGGATGAAGGTTTTGAGGGGTCTCATGACAGCAGAGGCTCTCCGGGGAGTGGGGAGGGAGCTGTCTGTGCTCTCAGTTAGTGGGAAGGAAATAATTCTTCATCCCAAACCTCCATTTGTAGCATCCCACTGGGAAAGGCAAACAAGACCCACAAGCCGGAAGCTGTCAAGCTGAGGGCTGGAAAAACAGACATCTGTTATTTGTATTTATTTAGAGACTGGGCCTCACTCTGTAGCCTGGGCAACCTCAAACTTATGGCAATCCTCCTGCCCCAGCCCCTTGGGTGCTGTGATCACAGAGGTGAGTTGCCACCCCTGGCTCTGCTAATTTTAAACGTGAAACTTGCCTCAGCCTAGAGCAGATCCTTCTCTGCCGTTTCCGTTCTTAGGCGGCTACACCTCCTCACTCTCCTTCCGCTCACCCTGCCCACTCCTATTCATTTCTTCAACCGCTAAGTTTATAAAATGGAATGTTTCCCACAAAGCCAGGCCACAGTCTTTGAGGAACTGGGGTGTTTCTCTGTGTTAGGATCCCTTGGCATGAATACAGAAAATATGAAATGCACGGGTCCTCTTATTCTTAAGGGGACATGTTCTAGAACCCCCTACAAGATAATGGAAACCATAGGTACACTGACCCCCATATGCACTATTTTTCTATAAATACACCCTTAGGCTAAATTTTAAGTTATGAATATGGCACAGTAAGGGATTAGCCAGAAATGAAAAAATTATAACCATAGACTGAAATAAAAGTTATTTAAAATTTAGGATTATTTTTCTGGTATTTCCACTTAATATTTTCTGACCTCACTTGTCCATGGGTAACTGAAGCCACAGTAGCTGAAACAGAGGGAAGTTAAGCCTCAGAGAAGAGGGGACAGCTGCATTCTACAAGAGAGGGATAGCTAACTGGGCATAATGGCTCATGCCTTGCATCCCAGCGCTCGGGAGGCAGAGGCAGGAGGATCTCTGTGCGTTCAAGGCCAGCCTGGTCTACAGAGCGAGTTCCAGGGCAGCTAGAAATACATAACAGAGACACTGTCTCAAAAAAGAAACCAAGAAAGAGAGAGGGAGGAAGGGAGAGAGGGAGGGGAAGAAGGAGGGGAAGAGGGAGGGGAAGAGGGAGGGGAAGAGGGAGGGGGAGGAAGACAGACAGGAAGGGGAGATGACAAGAAAGACAGGGTGCCAGAACACTAGGACAGTCTCAATTTTTTTTTCATTATAAGTTTCCCCATCCCAACCCTACTACTTTCAATATCTAAGGCCCCGTCACCTGGCCCCTAAAACAGCATCGGCCCATTCTGCCCTAGTGGCTTTGCCCAAATGCTCTCCAAAGACCCTTGAAATCCAGCAGGTGTTTTTTCATTAAAACAAGAGGTATCTAACCATGATCTCCAAAGAAGCACCTGCAGTAACATTCTGGAAGTGCCGTAGCGGGCTCCTGTCACACACTCCCACCTTGGTCTCTTCCAGGCCAGCAGTACGCATCAACTCAGCTAACCCTGAATTCCCTGTACCCACCCAGGAAGACATAGCCACAAGCTTACATGTTCTTTCATGAAGTGCCACAGGGCTGATGGATTCCTGCTCATTGGCCATTCAAAGTTATTAATATCAAACCAGCATCTCCCTCCACAGTATTCCACACAAGAAACAAACTACTAAGCACAGGTTTGTGGTTTGATTTTTTTTTTAAGATACCATTTACCCAGGATGTAGCCTTCATCCATCCTCCCTCTCTATAAAAATAAGCTCTCTGCTGTGTTCAGGGTTCAGGCAGTCACACAAACAGTGTTTTCTGGTCACAGTATGTTGAACTCCAGAGCAGGAACCCCTCCCCCAGGCGACATCCCAGCACTGTAGGACGGCTTCTCTTTGGTACTGCACTTCCAAGTAAAAGCCCAGCTCCAAGGGAGATGCTGGGTGCCCTAGCTTCTGTAAAATACGTGTGATAATAACAGTGGCATAACATCTGGAGAGAAAGTAGCAACTCCATGAGGAGCCATCTTGCATCCTGCTGTCCCATCTGGATGTAAGCTCCCATTGCTTAATTAGCCTTACAATAGTCGCTTCATTTTGCAAAAATCTGGGAGTCCCTTTAACAGCATTTGGAAGGATTTACTTACCCACTTGGCACTGTGGGGAAACTGACGAAATTAAACTTCGGAGCATTGGGCAGTAGGCCTGCCCAAAAGGATTCAATTCCACAAACGACCTATTACTGTTACTAATCACCATCATCCTAGCTCACCGCTTCGGTCAGATCCTACCCTCTCCACCCCAGCCGGCCCGGACACCGGTTGCGCTGCAGGCAGCCAGCGCTCACCTGGTCCCCTCCGGGAAGGCGCTGCGGGACCACGCGGAACAAGATGCAGAGGGGCAGCGCGGCGAGCGCTGAGTAACCCCAGATGAAAGCCAGCAGCGCTGCCTGCGCCCGCCGACCCGGGCCGCTCAATCCGCGCTGTAGGCGCACGATGCACACCATGCGCTCCAGGCTGACCGCTGCCAGCGTCAGGATCGTGACGCTGCCGCTCATGGTCATCACGTAGAAGAGCAGGTGGCAGACGATGGGGCCCAGCAGCCAGGCCTCGGTCCAGCGTACAACGAGCACTAGAGGGATGGCGCTAGTGAAGAGCAAGTCCGCGCAGAAGAGGTTGAGCACCAGGCTGACCGTCGCCCCGCGGCGCCGACAGCGCGCCACCAGCACCAGGGCACATGCGTTGCCCAGCAGTGACACCACGAAGATGAGTCCCAGTACAGTGGTCTCCACGACGCTCAGCACTAGCCGGTGGTCGCCCTTGACATCGGAGAAGAAAGGGAAATGGGTGCGATTGACTTGGTCCAGGGTGCGCGAGGGGCTAGTGCCCGTCGTCTGCGCACACTCAAGGGACATGCCGGGCGCCCGGCCGCCCGCCGCAGTCTGCGGGAGCGCTCATCTGCGAGGTAACTGAGTGCCAAGGCGGGGGAAGAGGGAGGGAGGAGGTTGCGACACCTCCCCTCTGGCCCCCTCCCGCCTGAGTTGCCCAGGCACTGTAGGAGCGGCGGCGTCCAAGGCGCACCGGAACGAGGAAGTGCCTGGCAACACTGGCTTGAACACCGTGGGCGGGGATGTGGCCACCAAGGCAGAGGCCTTAGACCCTTGGGCAGTCTGAGAGCTCTTAAGCCTCCCTTCTCCCCACCCCCCACCTCCGGTACAGCCTTCTTCACCTTTCACGGACACTGATTATTGAAAGTCCCTTTATCCATCTACCTATTTAGCTAACCTTGATTGAAAAGTGTCAGAGTTGAACTTTGGAAATGGTGTGGACCTGTGTGGTTCAAAATGCTCTAAAGCAACTTGTAATGGGCCGGGATTTATTTGATTTTAGAGTGAGTTAATCTCTGTATATCGGTTTGTTTGTTTTCATTGGTAAAATAGGAATTACTTGGCCTGAGAGTTTGGATCCTTAGTAGAGCCTATACCTAGCACTTATGAGACCCTCTATTTGATACCCAGCATGGAAATGCAGGGAGGGGGGAGGGGAGGGGAGGGAAAGAGGTCCGGTGCACAATCAAGCTGTAAATGTGCCTCAGGCACTCAGAGAGGCACAGGGCAGTCTGACTCTGTTAGAGTAGAAAACAGCCTCAGCAAGAATGACTTGTCCAAGGTGGCCTTTGGTGACTCATATAAGATCTCGGTCCCTCAGCTTCCTCCTTGCCACCATACCACCTACAAAGCTTTCTAGTTTCCTACTCTAGAAAATGAGGTAATTGGAGAATTAAAAGTGTGTTTGGGGCTTGAGGTCTAGACACCACTGCTCCTCTAAGTACTCCAGTAGTCACCTATGACCGCATGCCCTCTCCCTTTACCACACTCCCAGGCCTCTCCCTCTGCCCATTGTACCTGGTGGTTGTCTCTGTGTGATTATGAAGAACAGCATGTGCCTGTTTGACGTGGTGTCTGGAAATGCATGCATTTGTGCCTCGGCTTATCACCCACGTGCGAGTACACAGTGTGACTTCTAACGTGAGGTGCAGATCCCATGTCAGTGGGAGAGGCTCAGCTTGGGGTTTGACTTGCTTTGAGCTGGAACGTAGAACCAGGTGGGTTTGGGACACGGTTGAAAAAAAGCAAAAAGACTGAACTAAAGGAGCCTCAGAGATGGGATTTTGGAAACTGTCTGGGGTCAAGAGATACTAGTTCTGTGCAGAGAGGAGGGGAAAAAGAGAGGGAGGGAGGGAGAGAAGGAGCAGAGTGGACAACTGTAAGAGACACTTTCATGTTCTGTATCATAAAGACACACAGGCACTCTGTATTGTAAAAAGGAATTATTAGTTAATTGTCTATTCTGAATTAACTACCCCAACCCAGCCCCGATGCCCCTGGAGGAGTTCAGGGTTGATACCAGCAGACACTAGATTCAGCATTTCACCAAGTGCCTGAGCCCTTGAATGAGGAAGGAGTTCAAGACATAACCAGAAAAGCACAGACATCACAGTTCCCAGGATTGTGGCGGACTACCTGACCAGAGGGGCAAAACTGGGCTTTGTCACACACACACACACACACACACACACACACACACACACACACACACGCCGATATAATCTGTTGATCGGAGGTAGAATTATCCAACACATCTCTAGGATGTTCCTCTGCTGTCTTCTCAGATTGCCAGCTTTAGAGGATACAATCCTATCCCTCCTCTCTGGAATCTGCAAGTCTAACTAACCAACTAGGGCAGCAGGGCTGGCCTAGAAGGACTCCACTATCAATGCCCTCTGGGGTTTCGCCAGTGGCAAAATGATGTGGCCAGAGACTCCTAAACCTTCTCCATTCATATCACCTTTGTGTGCCCCTAGACTAAAGACCCACTTGATCCAAGACTGCATGTCCTACTGCAGTGACAACTTCCTGGAACGGGTGTACCTTTGGAGCCCTGACCAGCTTTTCAAAATCAGGCATTAGGTTGGGCGCCACCTGCCTCTGTTCTCCTACATAATGATTTCTGTGCACCATCTGCTCTTTATCACAGTAACCCCTGAACACCCTGCTTCCTAAAGATGTGTGAGCCTAAGGTTAGTAACCTAGAGCTTCCCTGGGGCTACTGATGTGTGCAGAATATAACACAACTACTTCCCTCAGATGCCTGAGCACCAGTGGTCACTGGTTAAGAACACGGGCTTCGAAACTAGTCTGCAGGGACCATGATCCTGACCATACAAATTCACAGAGTGATTTTGGACTTCTTCGTCCTTCAGTGTTCCCACATATGAAAAGGGGGTGGTGACAGCAGTTTGGGAAGATCAAATGGAGTTTCTATGTATGATGTATTTTGCAAAATAGTCACACAGGGGATATTAGGTTCAGCTCTTTGCTCAGCACAGTATATGGATTTATGAACTGATGAGCCCACTCACTTTGCTAACAGTCTCGATTTCTGAAATTATGATTTGAAACCCTTTCACTCCCGAGTTACTCAAACTTGGAAGATAACTTGCCCTGGTTTGTAGCCTACTGTGGTGATTTGAATGAGAATGGCTTCCACAGGCTCATGTATTTGAATGTTTGGGTCCCAGTTGGTGGAACTATTTGGGAAGGATTAGGAGGTGTGACCTTGGAGGAGGGGCGTCACTGAGGGTGGGCTTTGAGATTTCAAAAGCACAGGACATTTTCCAGCGTCTCTTTCTCTGCCTTGTGGTAGTGTCTCAACACGTGAGCTCTCAGCTACTGCTCCAGTGCCATGCCTGCCTGCCTGCTGCCGTGTTCCCCACCATGATGGTCATGAACTAACCCTCTGAAACTGTGAGCAAGACCCCCAACAAAATCTTTCTTTTGGAAGTCGCCTTGGTCATGGTTTCTCTTCACAGCAGTAGAAGAGGAAGATACTTACCTATAAAAATCACCTTACCTTTATGCTTATGAACACATTTGAGTTTCCTACACGTTGAGGCACTGTGCTTGGAATCATAACAGTATGACTCCCAGAATCCTCACTTCATCACACCAGAGTGGTGTTGCCTAACTGGGTGTTTTAGTCCATGTTCAGTTGCTGTAATGAAGTACTGAGACTGGGTACTTGAGCTCGGTTTTAAAGACTGAAAGACCAAGGCCAGGCAGCCCCATCTGTCCAGCCTCCAGTGAGGTCCTCATGGTGGATGGCGATGGCAGGATTGATTTCAGAAGATGTCACATGGCAAGGCCAGAAGCCAGAGCCGTTCTGTAGTGGGGCTTGAACTTTTACAACTCGCTCTCACAGGAACAAACTGGGGGTCCCACAACAACTCCCAGGGCAGTATCCCCAGTGGCCAATCACTTTCCATTCTTAAAGGTTCCAAAGGCTCAGTACTACCACACTAGGACCAAGGTCCCAACACATGAAACTTCGGAGGACACACTGAAACTCTATCACAACCATAGCACCAGGGCTGGAGAGATGGCTCAGCAGCTCAGAGCACTGACTTGTTTTCCAGAGGGCCCGGGTTCAATTCCCAGCACCCACATGGCAGCTCACCACTGTCTGTAACTCCAAGATCTGACACCTTCACACATACGTGCAGGCAAAACACCAATGCAAATAAAATAAAAATAAAAAAATTATTAAAACAAACAAACAAACAAACAAAAAACAAAGCCCATAGCACCAGGATGTTTGGTGCCAAGTTTTTGTTGTTGCGACTCGTGTGTGTGTGTGTGTGTGTGTGTGTGTGTGTGTGTGTGTGTGTTACTGGCTTCTAGGGGGATGGAAGCCAGTGATGCATGCCACTGACTGTCCTACAAGGCACAGGAAGGTCCCCACAACAAATAACTATCTACACCCAGCTCTTGGGAGACTGAAGCACTGTGATTGTTGAGTTCAAGGCCAGCCTGGGCCTCTCTCCAATTGGTGAAAGAGGTGGTAATGCTGAGGTCAAGAAATCTTAGTCTCTTGAAACTTGACAAGAGCACTTCCTACTCTCTGCCCTGTGGTAGAGTCACATTTAGTTATGAAAGCCTAATGTGTTATCATTTCTGTCATAGAGGTTTCACTACCTGCTCTGGAAACCCTTAGCGTACCAGCTGAGGTTTGATGTGTGCTATGGCACCAGACTTCCACGCTGTGAATCCCCTTCATCCACACAGCTATGGAGAGTCATCGGGGCATGTACACCTTCCGTAGACACCCAACCAGGAAACCGTGGGCTGAAAGTCAACTGATTGCTCCTGGTCATTAATTACTATTAGCATGCTCTTTTGCCTCTTCCTCTCTCGGGTGGAACCATGGAAACAAGACAGGGGCCCACCAAATGTAAATATGGACAGTAGGCTTCTGAGCTAAAGGGAAGTCCAGCATTGTGGATGATTTTGTTCCTCTTGGCCTCACATTTTCAACAAAGCTGGGGGGAGGGGGGCGGGGGCAGAGGGGACTTTTTTTTTGCATAGTTTTATTTCTCTTCTTGCAAAAAATGTTATCAAGTTCATATGGAAATGCTTACTGCTCTATCTATCACTATCTTTCTCACCTCCCGTGCTTTTATCAAGTGTCAAGTGTGCTCTCCCTGTTTACACTTGCTTCCTGTGTTATTATTTGAGTTTGAATACCACTCAGAGCCTTGTTCATCAGAGATCTCTTAGGTTCCTTGAAGAAAGCACAGTGAACATTGGAGAGTAGGGGACCTGGGGGTGTATCCCAGGCGTTAGAGTGCTTGCCTGGCATGCAGGAGGCCCTGGGTACAATCCGAGCATGACTAAAACCAGATGTGGTGGCACACACCTGTGTCCCAGCCTTTTGAGAGGGGGAGGCATGAGGATCAGAATATCAGGGTCACCTTCTGACTACATAATGAGGCTGTATATGAGACCCTGTCTCAAAACACAAAAGCCAAAGTAAACTTCCCAAATGGAAGAGGCAGGAGGAACCTTCTTCAGAGTGTGAGATGCCCACCCCACCCCACCCCCATCCCCACTCAGGGGCTAGAGATCCTCTCCTGAGAAAATGGGGCACAGAGGCAGGAGGGAAAGGAAAGTGGTTTTCGGGGTGGGGGGCACACTCTGCCTGCTGCTCTGCAGTAAACCCTGACTGCAAGAGGAGAGACAATAGACTGCAGATTGGAACCACCCAGGAAAGGAAAGGTACACAAGGTGATGCTCCTCCGTGCCTCAGGCCCGTGACATGCCTCAGGCCCGTGAACTTAGACCTAAAGCTAAAGAGGTAGAAACTGAAACACGCAGAGGCTAAACCCAAAGTGATGAGCTGCCTCTTTCTGAATCATTCACAGGTGAGAGGCCAGGGCAGGGATGTGAAGCACAGTGGTCACAGCTAGCATACCACCTTTCCATTAAACACAGAACCTACTGTGAGCAGGCCTGTGAGGAGGAGGCATCGCTTCTTCAGAGTTGACACAGCCAAAGGCTCCGGGGTTGGCAAGCAGGACCTAGCTGGGTTTAAGCCTCTACAAACAGCCTGAGGTTGCTATTTTCTGCAAGGTATAGCCTACATACCGGACAGAGGTAACTCTGCCTTCTTGCTGTTGGGTTTTGTCCAAACTCTCCAATTTCATTCTACTCTGTCACACCTGGGTACCGGGTGGGCAAGGGCCCTGTGTGTGTCCCACTGACCTGACAGGGGTATTTCCCCAGGCTCATTGTTGTGGGCATCTCACTGAGGAGATGAAGAAAGGAGAGCAAGGACCAACCCATTAGCAACCATAAGGATTGAGATGGCCCCTCTCAGGACAGCCCCGCCTGACACACACACACACACACACACACACACACACACACACACACACACATACACCCCGTCATGGAGTCCTGGTGTGACTCAGCGTTACTTCCCTTGGGATAGAAAGGGTTAGGACCAATCCAAAGAGGCTGCTGCTACTCTCAAGAGGCCCCAAAAGTCAATAAAGGGGAGCAACCTCCATTGCTGAGGTGACTGTAGGGAGAGGGAACTAAGGAGCGGGCCAGGAAGGCAAATAAAACAGTAACCATAATAACAAGAATAGTATGAATGGCCATCGCTCAGGTGTCAGGACCACGTGCCTGGCAGTCTCAAGCACGTCCTTGCATTAATTCATTCAGTGTTCACTACAGTGCTGAAAGTGTGCTGGTTATGAAGCATGGTTGCTCACTGGGAACGGGAGGGAGACCCAAAGTCCCAGCGTTAACTGTGAAGCTGTTTGCATTTGAGACCTGCAGGGAAAGGGAAAATCAGTTTTCTCTACTCCAAATCCAGAGTGTCCCCAGGTCTTATCAGCCATACTTGAGGGCAGGTCCCATGCCCAAGATGACAAAAAACCAAATGAACTCCATTTGTGTGTGTGTGTGTGTGTGTGTGTGTGTGTGTTTTGTTTGGTTTTAGTATTGTTTGTGTCTTATTGAGTTTTTATTTGTTTGGTTTTTGATTGCTGTTTTGTCTTTTTTTTTTGGGGTTTTTGGTTTTTTTTTTGAGAGAGGGAGAAAGAGCATGAAGTTGGATTGGTAGGGTTTGGGAGGAGCTTGGGGAAGAGGAAGAATATGATCAAACTATATTGTATAAAAAATTTAAATAAATTTTTAAAAATTAAAAGATAAGCACAGCAGCTGGAAGTCGAGGCTTATCCTGAGACCAATGCTCGGAACTCTGCCTTTCATGAAATATGCATATGTATATGGAGATAAAATTATTAATCATACAAATTAAGGGAATTGGGCCTTCGCATATGTAAGACTGTGTTGTATGCATGCATGGTGTATGAGATATGTGTGCAAGTGTGCACACTGTGCATGTGCTCACAGAGGCTAGAGGAGAACACGCAGTTTCCTCCTTCTCTACCACTCTCCACCTTATTCCTTTCGAACAGAGTCTCTCACTGAACCAGGAGTTAAGCTGGCACCCAGCAAGCCCCAGGAACCCTCCTGCCTGTGCCCACAGCACTGAGGTCACAGGCATGAGCATCCATACCTGACTTTTTACATGGGCACTAGGGATTTGAACTTAGATCTTCATGTTTACATAGCAACTATTCTATCCACTAAGC
Organism: Peromyscus aztecus; assembly: GCA_902168405.1. Lineage (NCBI taxonomy): Eukaryota > Metazoa > Chordata > Mammalia > Rodentia > Cricetidae > Peromyscus > Peromyscus aztecus. The sequence goes on along the minus strand of CABHPQ010164768.1, from coordinate 4,029 downwards.
CATCTCTTCAGGCTATTTGTTTGTTTTGTAAGATTTCACTATGTAGCCCAGCCTGGCCTTGAATCTGTTATCACCCTGTCTCAGCCGCCATACTCTGCAACCAGTGCTGAAATTCCAAGCATGAGCCACTGAGCCACCGCCCCTAGGTGGGAATAGATTTACTGAAATAAGAAATCTGTCTTTGGGGAAAACAAAGTCTCTCTCTCTCTCTCTCTCTCTCTCTCTCTCTCTCTCTCTCTCTCTCTCTCTCTCTCACCTTGGAGACCCATTCTCTGTGGCTACTTGGGACTACTGTGAAAGTAGTTCATTTGGGAAAAACTGAGTCCTTCTGTCAAATTTGCTGGCCATGAGGACTGAGATGGCCCCCACTGGACAGCCATACCTGACCACTGTTGGTGAAGTCCTGCTGTGACTGATCTCTACCTCACCTGGGTATATAAAGGGTTAGGACCAATCCAAAGAGGCCGCTGCTACTCTCAGGAGATAGGTCCTTTTTGGAAACAGATCCCCCAGCCTCGACAGAGCCTTCAGATGATCAACACCTGACTGAAGCTTGTATGAAGTCTCAGTGTCAGCTGGGCATGGTGGCGCACGCCTTTAATCCCAGCACTTGGGAGGCACAGGCAGGTAGATCTCTGTGAGTTCGAGGCCAACCTGGTATACAAAGTGAGTTCCAGGACAGCCAGAGCTGTTACACAGAGAAACCCTGTCTAAAAATAAATAAATAAATAAATAAATAAATAATAAAAAAAAAAGAAAAGAAAAAGAAAAAAGTCTCAGTGTCCCACTGAGCCATTCCCAAACACCTGACCCACAGAAATGGAGGTAACAAACGTTTATTATTGGTTTAAGCTATCAGACCTGGGGAGTAATTTGTTGCACAGAAATAAAGGATTAGTGCAAGCTGATGTTTTCATCATCCTCTCTTTGCAGATGTGGAACTGAGGCTATGGGATTTGCCTAAGGTCCTGCGAAGTATGATCTGAACCTGAGCAGCCTGGCTCCAAGGTCATGTCAAGACTCAGAACTGTAAGACAGCAGGTTCTGTGTGGGAAGAAGGGCTCAGCCTGTGGCTGGGTGACTGCTGGGTGGCTCTCCAGTCCCCTTGCCTGGGCTCTCCAGTCTTCCTGTCCAACTGGGAAGCTCTCCAGTGCACCTCTCTCCTGCTGGGACTGGCCAGAAATAATCTGGTCACCAAAAAACCAGATCAACAGATAACTTAACCACCTTTCATTTTCTTCTAATGAGGGTCAGCCTATCCCAACACAGGAGCCTCCATTTGCTCCTTCTACAGAAAGATACAAGTCCCCCAATACAAACTTTTTAACTCAGGAAGGGCAATTCCTTTCCATGTAAATGGCAATTTTTCTCTGTGGGCTTCTCTTGGCTCAGAGCCACATGGCTCACCTACTGGGAAAGAGGTTCATTCAGCACACACTGCTTAAGCACGTACTGCATGCCATCAGTGCCAGGACCACAAAGATGACAGGTGAGTGATGCCAGAGCAAGCCCAAAAGAGCAGGCTACAGTCCAAGACCCACTGGAACTGTGCGTATCCCAGGGAGACCATGGGCCAAGGTCTTGCACATGATTGCACAATTCCTCTTGCATTACTTTTTTTCCTTTTCCCTTTCTTGGCTTTATTTAGTCTGTTTCCAATTACAAAATATAAGAAGTTACCTCAGAAAAAAAATAATAAAGTCATCCATTCGTCTATGCAGAGATAGCCTTGTGGGATTTTGCTGTAAAAGATGGAGATATTTGTTCTGTTCTGTAGGGCTGTCTATGTGGATAAGAGTCTTGTACACAATGGAGATCACACACCTTTATTGTAGCATGCTGCTGTGATTTAATGTGACCCTAAAAGGTCATGTGTGAGATGAACTGTATTGGTTCACTTTCCTATTCCTGTGTGGGTGCTATTTGAGCATGGGGTGTTTAGAAGTGATTGGGATGGGGTGAAGTCTAAAGGTGGGCTCCGGTCACGGCTGCAGTAGACTTACAAGAAAAGAACACCCCAAAGCATTTATTCTGCCTCTCCAGACGTCCTCCACCATGTTGTGCTGTTATTCAACAAAAAAGTCCTCCTCAAATGCTAGAACCCAGACTCATAAACTATACAAACCCTTATTCTTTGTAAATCACCTATACTCAAGTATTTTGATGTAGTAACAGAAAATAGACAAGACACATAGGGTCGAAAGCTTCTTTGTCCAGCGTATTGTTTTTCTATTTTATCCTTTAGTCCCCTCAATGCTTAGCTTTTCTCCTAGGGCATGGCTGCTAGGCAAAGGGACACATCCTCCAGCAGTGACTCTCAGACACCAGTTACTGCTTGCCTCTGTTTCCTGTGTCTAAAGTAAGAAGGAAATAATAAAGACCAGGCAGTTTTCCCCAAGACTACAACACCACATCCACTTTTTAGGAGACCAATTATGTCCTGACTATTTGTTAAAGACAGGACGTTTGTGTCAGTCAGAGAAAAGGAGAGATGAGAAGAGGGAGAGAAACCTTACACTTTTTTAGAGAGTGGCGATGTGCATGAGTTCCAAGATTGTGCTTTGTTTTCGGAGCCACACTATGTAGCTCAGGTTGGCCTTGAACTTATGACAACCTTCCTGTTTCAGCTCCCAAGTGCTGGGATAACGTGTGTGATCTGTAGCGCACAGCTGAGTTACTGAGATTTATAGTAGACACATATTACCCAGACCTGTGAAGTCCCAAAGACCGGGAGTGACAGCTTGAGGCCGTCTCAGGCCTCATCAGCCTTGCACTCGGGGGTGGGAGTACTCTTACTTATACAAGGAAAATCCTCAGAATTAAAAACCCTTTCTCTGGGGCTGGGGGTGTGGCTCAGTAGTAGAGCACTTGCCAGCGTGTGTGAAGTCTTGAGTTTGATCCCAGGCACCACAAAAAAATATTTAAAAAATAAATAAATGAAACCCTTTCCCATTTATGTTCTTGTCTCCTCCTGTGGACAGCTCTCCGGGTAGGTGGGAAAGACTCTCACTTCACAGATGAAGCGGCGAAGGGCTCAGCATGCCTTGGGGAGATGCTGTAGCTGGCACGGCTTGTCAGGCTCAAAGCCAGCTGGCTCATCTGGTTCCTCACTCAGCCCACTTACCGTGATGGGCCTGCTCTGTGGATCTCCGACTCTGTGGTGAAGCTGGGCTCCCCAAAATGGGAAGTGGGGGGATTGAAAATGGGAAGACATTCTGGAATTGTATTCCAGGAGTCAGAAAGTTACAAGGCACTTCCGTGGCAGAAACCCAGGTGGTGGTGGAGCGGGTCTCTGCCTTCCTGCTTGTCCTGTGCCTCTTATGGCTCTGTTCCTATCCGATGTTATGCTTCCTGGGGAGCTCAGTGGGGACCATCTGACCCACAAGCCCAACAAGGAACATCTTCAGAAGTGCCCAGTTGTGGACAGCCAGCCCCTCCTGGTTCTCCCTGTGTCTGTAGCTGACTGACGGTGCTCCCCTGGACAGGGAACACTGCTTTTCTAGACCTCTGTTTTCTCATCTGTAAGATGGAAATGACTCTGGTTCCCTCACAAGTTTGCGAAAAGATAATACGCCAGACAATAACAACTTTGGAAGAGGAAGGGTTAATAAAGATTGTGGTTTTCATTTTTTTTTAGTATTAAACACATTGTGCATGCTTTAAATATGTTTAAAATTTTAAGTATTTATTTATTATTATTGTATATGTGTGCTGCGGTGGGACATGCCATAGTCAGTATGTAGGGGTCAGAGGATGACTTTGCGGAGTCTGTTCCCTCCCTCAGCCTTTATGTGGGTTCTAAGGATTGAACTCAGGTCACCAGACTTGGGTGGCAAACATCTTTACTAGCTGAGCCATCTTCCTGACTTTTTTTTTAAATAGTTGAATAATTCAAAGAGTGATTGAAAAGAAAATCAGGTTTTGTGTGTCCTTCAGATGTCTCTCTGTCATAGCCGTCAAGAGGCTGTGGTGAATGAAGATACATGGGGATGGGAGTGGCGTGGGGGTGGGGGTGGGGAGGTGGGGGGG
>CABHPQ010164767.1:0-29168 GCA_902168405.1 Peromyscus aztecus | reverse complement strand
CTGACTCTGAAAGAGATGTGGCCTGGGGTTACGGAAGTGTCAGGAGGATGCTGAAGGAGGCAGCAGGGGCGGGTCCCCGTCCTGGGTCACTGTTGCTGGGTCATAGTCTCTCATTTGTAAAATGGGTGCAGACAATAAAGAAAAGTAGTCTGTAGTGGCCCTAAGAAAGGACTTGTCCGACTGGAAGTCTCTGGACAGCAGGCACCCCTCCAGCCCAGAGGAAAGCAGTCCAGTTCGGTCCTAGGTGTGCTGGGGCAGCCTGCGTGTCTGGCAAGAGAAAAGCTCTGAGTCCCCACAGCTCAACCCAAAGCTTTCGGTTCCAGGGCTGAGCCAAGCAGGGAGCAGGAATTCAGGTGGCCAAGGACAGAGCCAACATGTGACCGCAGGACAGGGTCCAGCGTGACACCTGTTCGGTCTCTCCAAGACAGGAACACACCGAGGCAGGGCAGGCCAGGGCCATCACCCGCCCTCCCTGCGTGGCCAAGGTATAATACGGGTGTAGGTCGCTCCCTGCCGCGCATCTTCCTTGGGATTCTGCCGCGCTCTTCGAGAAGGGCAGCACCGTGGACTGGGAGGTGGGAACCGGGAGGCGGGGACCACTCCCGGGGCGGGGGCGGCTCTGGAATGCGGCCGCCTAGCAGATGGCCCCTGCGCGCCCTGCCGGGGCCGCCAGCGGTTCCGTATTTACACTACATTAATAATGGTTTAAACGCTCTCATAAATACATGCTGATTAATTGGCAATCCATTTGCCGAGGGCCGGCCTGCCAGACGGTTTCCTGGAGGCCCCGCTCCACATCCCGATAAACACACCGGGCCGGGCGCTAATGCACCGCCCCGCCCCGGTCTCCGAGCGGAGTTGCTCAGCTGCGCCTCCTGGGGAGCAGGAGACCGGCCGGGAGCTCCCGGGGCACGTGCGTCCCGCAGTGGCTGGCTCCCGGAACTCGCGCCCTCCTGGCTGTGCCGCCTGGCTGATCTTCCTGGAGGATCCGGGTTCCGCGCCTCCCTAGAGACCAAGAGATCATCTAGGGAGGAGGTGCCTAGGCGCTGGGGTGAACCACGTTGGCTCACCATGCGGGGCCACCAGGGTCCTCCTGTCATCTCAGCCGCTCAGCTCGGCCTCCCTTCTCATCACCTGGCCCGGGTCCCTCTTCTAGAACTGGGGGTGTCAGGAGGGAGGGATTTATTTCCCTGGAAGCAGAGCGGAGCCCCTAACCAAGTCTGGGTAGCGGCTGTCTTCGGAGCGCCAGTCCCGAGGGAAGACACACCTAACTCTGCCCCTGTCCTTTGGCAATTAGCGCTAGCCCCGCCCTCCACAGCCCTTCGGAGTCCTCAGCTTCCAGCTCATCAACGCCAGCTGTTTCGGGCACATCTCTTGCGTCCATTCTGCAGGTGGAAACATTGACGATCGCCTGCCAGGTGGCCTAGCTGGCAAGTGACAGCTCAAGACACCCCCACGCGTCTGTTCCAGGCTAGAGTGTTGAAAGAAAGAATGAATGAACACTAAAAGCTCAGATGGGGTGGTGGGTGAGGGAGGGGTGTGCCGCCTCTGGTCCCTGCCCTGATGATTGGCTTTTAAGCTCGGGCAGACCTCGAGTGGGGAGGTCAAAGGTGGCTGCTGATGGCTGTCACTCAAACAAAATAGGCCCGTTTTCATTTTTCACTTGGGCCCAGACCCCTCCAAACAGACAGTGATTAGGTCCTGATTGAGCCTTTCCTCCGCCTGATGACTCCCACATGTGACCCGCTCCCAAATTACATGCAAATGTTCCCGGACGAGCTGCTGAAAGCCCCAGCGGGCCCCGGAGGGGCCGAGTCCCTGCAGCGCCGCACCCCTCCCCCGCAGGTGCTGGCGGCCAGGTCACCGGCCTCACCTGCGGGGCGGGGTTTCCATTGCGCCGCCTGGCGGTGACGCGGAGCACTCTCCGTTTGCTGCGAGTGGATGATGAAGGCAGCCTAGCTCCATGGCCTCTGTGGACAGTCAGCCCACCGCTTGTTGTGTTCCCTGTGAAGAAGAGGGTGGCGAGGTGCTTGTGATGACAGTCACTGCTGTGGCAGTGTGTAACCAAATAGGTGAGAGCACAGACAGAAGCCTTAGCGAGCACAGCCTTGGTGCTGTGAGGTCCCGGGAGCTCCTGGAGCTCTGGCGTGGAAGTCTCGCGCCCTCCCCCTCCCCACAACACACACACCTCCCGTACCGTGTGCTTAGAAAGTGATAGCGTCACTATTCGCACCATTGGATTGTGCATGAAGGGACATCGTGGGCAGCAGCCTACAGGTTCAGGAGCCCCAATTGTGCTCCTGTTTTACCCTACACGGGGACCACGGCAGCGACTCCACAGCCAACGTGGCTCATCTTCATGCTTAGTCTTCCGAGTTTACTTGCACCAAGAGTCTCCTGACCGAGGACACGGTGGTCCGGGAAGCTCATCAGCCTGCCTGTACTCACGCAGCTGGGCAGCAGTGAAGACAGCTGGGACCAGCTACACCAGAGCTGAGGCTCTGACCTCTGCAGGGCAGCAGGACAGCTGGGGCCGACCCAAAGGCTTCAGCTCATCCTGGGCCTTTCTGTAGGACCAAAGCTCTCGTAGGGAAAGACTCCCCCTCTACAAACAAGCCAGTGACAGATCAGTCCTGTGCCTGGTGGGGGCTGCAGTCCCAAGTCAATGGAGGGAAAGGCCTTTTGTATCCACCCAGCCCCCCCTCCCGGCATCCCAGCAGGACCTCAGGACCTTTCTCCCTCATTTACCCATCATCCATCCATCCATCCATCCATCCATCCATCCATCCATCCATCCATCCATCCAGGGTCTGTCTGTTGGCTCTTGTCTGGGTCCCTGTTAGACCTCCAGTGTCAAGGGAGGAGCTAGCCAGTCTTGCCCAGCTGATCAGTCACACTAGAGAGGAGTCCTGGGGCTTGGGGGTGGGGGGAATTCAGTACACTTCTGTGTATATGTGTGCAACTGTGTGTGTGTGTGTGTGTGTGTGTGTGTGTGTGTGTGTGTACTTGCATAGGGAGGCCAGAAGCTGACTTCAGGTGTCATCTCTCTGTTTAAGACAAGGTCTCTCCTGTAATCCGCAGCTCACTGATTCGTCTAGACTGACTGGCCAGTGAGCACCAGGGATCCTCCGGTCTTCATCTCCCCAGGCTGGGATTACAAGGGCATGCCGCTGTGCCTGGCTTTTTACATGGCTTCTGGAGGTTCAAACTCAGGTCCTCATGTTTGCTTATGCAGCAAGCACTTTACCAACTAAGCCATGTCTCCAGGCCCTCAGCACACATCTATTTATTTATTTATTTATTTATTTATTTATTTATTTATTTATTTATAATAATTGTGTTTTGGCTTTTTGGCTAAAATGTATATTTTAAACTGCTTGCATGAATGCATGTATGTATGCATGCTTGTGTGTATGTGCGTGTGCGTGTGCGTGTGTGTGTGTGTGTGTGTGTGTGTGTGTGTGTGTGTGTGCAGGTACTGGCAGAGACCAGAAGTGGGCATCAGATCCCCTGGAGCTGCAGTTACAGGTAGTTGTAAGCTTGCAACATGGGTGTTGGAAACTGAGCTTGGGTCCTCTGTAAGAGCGGTAGGTGCTCTTAACTGCGGAGCCATCTCTCCGACTCTCAGCACACATTTAAAATGCTGTCTCTCACAGGGCCAGGAGGCACACCAGACCAGTTCACTGTGACTCCTAGTTTCCAGGTGGGCACCCAGGGACAGTGACAACCACAAATGAGTAGTCACGCTGTGCCAACTGCCAACTGCCCCCATCCCAGGTGGGAGAGTCAGTGAAACTGTTCACTCAGTGATTCAGGGAAAGATGTAACTCTGGGAAGGAGATGGCCAGCATGTGAGGCAAGAAGATGCATTTCAGAGAGGCTGGGCAGCAGATGGCCGTGGAGGCAGGTGGGAAGTGGTGATTTATGCTTCAGAGTGGGGGAAAGGGGAGCGAAGCTGATGGAGAGGAAGGTAAGCATTAGAAACAGGAGGTGTGGAGAGGGAAACAATAGGTAGAGAGACAGGGTTGAGGTGTGGCCTTCAGCTTCACTCAAGTGGAAGCAACCAGGAGCCCCTTCTGGGGCAGAGGGGAAGGTATTGGAGCCGTGAGCACAGCCATGTGGAGGACTGCTGTGTGAAGGATCCAGCCTCCCCTGCTAGGATGGAGTGTGCTCTGGGGGCAAGGTTGCATCTGCCAGCCAGCAGGAGCACCTTCTCCACAGTCTTAAGGAGAAAATTAGGGGAGAAAGACTGTGAGTAGTATGGCCCCATCTCCACTCCCCACCCCCACCGCGTGGCTCCCTGCACAGCAGTGGGGTGTCACTTCACTCCATGGTACGCAGGAAGCAGTCATGAGCCCCACCCTCGCCAGCAGGTGGGTGGCCCCTCATCAGCCTGCTGTGGAAAGTGAAATCACTTCTTCCAATTATGGTCGAATCTGGAAACTTTTTGTGCCTCCGACATTTCCTCCTGCCCAGGAGTTAATCAGCCCTCAGCTGTCCCCGCTGGGGCCAGGGTGTGGGGCACCGGGCCATGGTGCCCTAGAAAATTGTTTCTCATCGCCAATTATTGCCCATTAGAGCTAATGGTGGCACTTAATCACTGCACACTTATCTGGGGTGTTTTAAGCCACTGGAATGGCCTCCCTTCCACCTCCCCCACCTGGGCTTGAGCACAGCTCAAGCTGTTGCCAGGAAGAAATATATATATATATATATATATATATATATATATATATATATGTACCAAATCACACATCTGATACCGTTTTGTTTGAAAAACGATCTGGCCTCCCCTCCCTCAAGTCTGCTGGTCACACAGTGAAGTGTGGGGGCAGCAGTGGATTCCTTGGGGGCATGTCACCAAGGCCTGGGGGAGGTAGGGCGGCCCTACCCAGCTGCTCTGGAAAAACACTGAGCCCCAGTTACAGATGAGGAAGCTGAAGCTCAGAGGAGGAGGAGGAGGAGGCTCAAAGCAGAAGGTCACCAACAATGGCAGGAGTCAGAAGAGGGAGACCCAGCTCTTCCTGCCTGAGTCCAGGTTGGGGACAGGGTAGAAGGGTGGCTGTGTGGGTTTACCCTTGGGACTGGGGCAAAGGAAATGGGGTGGATGGACTTCCCAGTTCTGGCCCTGCTAGTCCTAGACATAAGGGAAGAAAGAATGAGTGGCTGGCAGGATGGCTCAGTGGGTCGATGTGCAAGCAGAAAGACCTGAGTTCAAAGCCCTAGTACTCACAGCCACTAGTGCCTGTAACCCCGGCAAGGCAAGAAGGGTCGCTGGGTCTTGTTAGCAGCTAGCCAACCTCCAGGTTTAGTGAGAGACCATGTCTCCAGGGTATAGAGTGGAGAGCGATACAGCCGAACAGCCAAAGTCCTCTTTTGTCTTCCACTGGTGTGCGCAGGCTGGGGATGGAGCCCAGGGCCTTGTGCGTACTTGGCAACTGTTCACTGAGGCGCAGCCACAGCCCTTTTATTGAGACAGCACCTCACTAAATTGTCCATATTTGGATCAAAGGTGCTCTGTAGCCCGGGCAGGCCTTGCACTTATGATCCTCCTTCTTTGGACCCCAAGGAGTTGGTTTGGCAGGTCCTAGGTCCCCACAACCTACCAGGCAAGGAAGCTCTGTGAAGACATTGGTGTGGTGGACTGAAAAGTGAGGGTGCTCAGGTGTTCCGTTCTCACCGACAGAAGACTGTTCACCGTGCCCCAGGTTGAAGCTCTTGGGCTAACGTGCACCCCGCCACTTCTTTCCAAAGTGCTGCTGGATCCCTCTGGGCTTCTGCTTCCTAGTCTTCAGGTTAGGTTCTGGTTCCTGAAAAGCCTGTGAGGTGGCTCCCATGATAGTACCAGGCTGCTTCTCCTGGCCACCCAGGGGAGTGCTGGGTAGTTAGAGTGAGTGTGGATTACAAGTGAGCAAGGGTAGGTATGAGGACACCTCACTACTGCCCAGAGATGGTCTGCCCCAGGCCAGGTCTCAGACCACGTGGTGCACAGAGCGGAATTCTTGTCAGCCACCTGTAATGAAAGCCTGATGACCGACCCCGGCAGAGCTCACGGAGCCTCCTAAGACTTCTGAAAGGTCCATGGCACCCCAGGCTCACAACAAAATACAGAATAAGCCAGTGTCCAATCAGAGAGGAAGCCAAGAAACAGGGAAAGTGGATCCATCACCCAGAAAATTCTAGCATGTCCCACAAAGAATACGATGGGGTGAGATACTATAACTAACAAAGTGGCGTGTGGCCTCCTCCCTCCCTCCCTCCCTTTCTCTCTCCCTCATTCCCTCCCTCTACCTTTTCTTTCCATAGATAAGGAAGAGAGAGGAAGAGGAGGGAGGGAGGAGCTAGGAGAAGGGGAAGAGAGGAGAGGAAGTGAGGAGGCATCAGGCCCAGGGGATGCAGAAAGTGGGGGAGGCCTGTGTGCTGTGTTTGGGGGCGCCTGGAGGAGTAAGGAAACATAGGCATCCTGTATCTCGACTCCTGAGAGTCCTGGCTGCCTGTGGTCGCCACCCTTCTATCGTCCCCTGTGTTCCCACGCCTCTGTTGTCCCCCTGTGGAGGCCTGTGCCAGGCTGGGGCTGGTGTCCTGTCTATGGTCAGGAGATAGACCCCAAAGGGCTGTGACTTCAGTTTCTGGGGTAGAGGCCTATTCAGTAGAACTCAGGATGGATGCTTAGCTTCATGAAACTACCTCCACACAGCTACCCCAGCCACCTTAGGCACCCAGCACCCGCTGTGGGGATCTATCCCTCCACAGCCCCATTACTATCCCCACCTCACCACCCAGAAGGGGCCAAGGCTGTGTCAGAGAGAGCCACCTTGAAAGCCACCAGGACACAGCCCAATGGCAAGATGGATGGGTGTCACCAGCCACTTTAAGTCTGTGTTTATGGGACACCCAGGCAGCTGGTCAATCCCTTGGGGCCATCACTCACTGGGCTACCAGGGTCTCTGACAGGCTTGGAGATTGTGTGGCCACCTTAACTGGGGCAGCACTTAGCATCTTAGCCTGAGGCCTGTGGCAGATCCTGTCCTAGCCTCAGCCTTGACAGATGAGGCACTGTGACCCTGAAGACAAGGCGGGTACAGGGCAAGAGCAGGAGCAAGGCCGCTTGAACCAGTGCCTCCAGCCTAGCTCTCCACTGTGCACCTTCCTGCACCAACAGTCTGCCTGTTCCCCAGACACCAAACTCGGGGCTCCCTCTAGTAGATGTCAGACCGCATAATGGGCCAAGTATCACAGTGGTCCGCCCCACTCGGGACAGAGTCCCAAGCTGCTTCTTCGAGGAACTATTTGATGTTCCTCCCTCCCTCTGGCTTTCTTTTTCCAGGGGTGAAGGAAATGACTTGGAAAGTGTGGAGCATGCTGTTCCTAGTTCTACTAAAAGGCAAACAGCACACTCAGCCACCCAGTCGTTAGTCAGTAGGCTCTGTAGGAGGACAGAGCACTCGAGTTTGGAGCACCCCTACTCGACCAGCTGGTTTGCAGAGGGGTTGGGGAGGAGCCTGAGGAAAGACGCGTGAGCACAGTTCACTCTGTCCCTCTGGTGGCTCCTGGTTACCGGCTTCCACTTCTCTATCTGAGAAGCATGGTCCCTAACCACCAGGTCCAGAGCTGGGTGAAGAGGGGGCCAGAGGATGGGTAGACACTGGGTTCCTTACAGGGAGACCCAGTCCCGGAGGGGCCTAAGCCAGGCCTCAAGGCTCCCTCACAAAGCAGCATTTCAAGGTATTCAGCTGCAACCCAGGCACTTATTCTCAAAACAATGTACAAACCCATTTCGTGCAAACTTAAAGTGGATCAAAGATACAGTGCAGGAGACGGAGCTGCCAAGCTCTTGGGGAGTCACAGGGCTAAGTCTCTGCGGCCGTGTATCTGATGGTAGATTCTTAGATACGCCACCAAAATGCAGATGAAACAAACGAAAAGAATGGATGAATGGGTCCAATCCAAATGAAAAACCGCTGTGCTCCAAAGGAGGCTGTCAAGAGTGCAGAAACATGGCCCAGAGAACGGGAGGAAATACTTACAAATCACGAATTTGATAAAGGTCTTGTGCCCGGACCAGACAAAGAACTCTTAACATTTGCCAGTAATGATGAGAGCCCTGTTTTAAAACCAGGCAAGGGGCCGAAGGGACATTTCTCTAGAGCAGCGGTGCTCTGAGGGGGAAGGGATGGGGGATGGAAAGGTGGAGGGGAAGGGGGCTAAAACCTGCAGGTTCGTAATGACATTGTTTACAAAAGCAAAAACAACCCATGTCCGGATGAATGGACAAGGACAATATGGCAGCTAGGATGGTAGCTCACACCTGTAACCCCAGCATTTAGGAGTCTGAGGCAGGAGGATTGCTGAATTCCAGGCTAGCCTAAGCTACAGAATGAGACCTATGTCTTAGTTATTTTCCTGTTTCTGTGATAAAATACACTGACAAAAGTAACTTCAGGGGGCTGGAGCAAAGGCTCAGCCGTTAAGAGCACTGGCTGTTCTGCCGGAGGACCAAGGTCTGAGGCTCAGCACCCACAAGGCGGCTCACAGCCATCTGTAACTCCAGTCCTTGGGTATCTGATGCCCTCTTCTGGCCTGCACCACATGAACATGGTTCACAGACATGCATGCAAGCAAAACACCCACACACAGAAAATAAAAAGGAAAGAAATTTTTAAAAAGCGACTTGAGGAAGGAGGGGTTTAATCTCAGCTCACAGTTCAAGGTACAGTTCACCATGGCAGGAAGTCAGGGCAGCTGGAGTCGGAAGCAGCTGGTCACATGGTATCCACAGTCAAGAAGCACAGAGGGACGGATGCATGCATGCTCAGCCACTTTCTCCATGCTGCACAGTCCAGGATCCCCTGCCCAAGGAATGCCTCACCCACAATTAACATGGGTCTTCCCACATCAATTAATGGAATCAAGATAATCCTCCAGAGGTCTCTCTCCCAGTTGCTTCTAAATCTCATCAAGTTGGCAAATAATTCTATCACACCCCCATCACAAAAAATAAAGACAGAGAGCCGTGGTGGGTGCACACCTGTAATCTCAGCATCAAGAAGTACAGGCCCGAGGATCAGAAATTCAAGGTCATTATTGGCTACAGAGGCAGTTTGAGATTAATCCTGGCTACATGCAGCCATATGTATTTTCTCTTCCATATATAATATGTACATATATACAGTAAAAGAAGTAACCAATTTTTTAAAAAAAGAAATAACTCAAAGGGCTGAAAGTGATATGCTCCTTTTATCGGCATTATTTTATCAGGTGACATAGGCCAGGGTTGGGGGGACAAAGGCCGCGTCTTCAGCCCTCAAATGGGTTACTAAGGTATTGGAGGAGGTAATGGGAGTGTGGCTTTGCTTGTGAGGTCACGTGGTAACTTCTCGTACACCGTGTCCACATGTTTGGATCATATAAACCCTCAGAGGTATTAGCAGAGCCTGCCGCCTGCCACGTTGGTCCTCTCAGGAGCCTTTCCCACTCTGTAGTGAGGTTCACCTGTCCTGGTCTGCATGTCCTTTATCTAAAGCCATGCTGGCCTTAGCCACTTCACTGGTACTTGTGTACATGGTGAGTCTCTGCTTCCTTGGCCTTCCTCTCCCTAAGCCCTGTGGTGGAGTATCATAGAAGAGGAGGCCCACAGGAGTCGGGCATTTCCAAGTGGGGTACATACCTGTGCCGCCTGGCTCGTCGGCCAAGTTGAGCTGCCCCTTTGAAAACAATGAGGTCTGGAGACCAGAGGGAAAGAGTGGCCCACACAGACCCCACACCCTCTGCTGCAGCTCTGCCCTCCCTGACTGGTAGGCAGAAGACACAGGCCTGGGCCTCAGTGTTCCCTCCAGACGTCAGAGGTGGCAGGCAAAGCCAGTGTAGATGGGTCTCACCCTGCCTGAAAATGTCCAAGAAAGCAGGAAGCATCCTCCAGCCCTGTGTCTGTCCTCCACACCCTCCTTTGTGTCTGCCCTGAGGCAGGGGGGTGGAGGAGAGATGCACCCCCAGTCACCGGAGTCAAAGGCCTTTCCTAAAAGCCTCCTGGGCTGTCAGAGGCCCACGGGCAGGGTCCATTAGCACAGGCTGGTGATTTGTGGGCCGCTCCTGTAAACACAGGGCTTAGAGAGGGGAAGGCCAGGAGGCAAGGGCTCACCCTATGCACCTGACTCTGGGGACACCCCTCCCAGCACAGGGAACCAGGCTGGGGACCACCAGGGGTGTTTCTGCCCACAGGGAGAGGAGATAAAAATGTAACCCATCAGAACACCCTCCTTCCCACCAGAGCTGGGGACAGAATTCCAGACAGGCACTCAAACACTCCCTGCGCTCCGCCTGTGCCGAGCTGCTGCTGAGCCCACTTCTCCACATCTGTGTCCGAGTCTCGGGAACCTTCGTGCTTCCTCCCTCCAGGCTTGCTGGAGTTTACTGTGTCCATGACTGTCTCCTTGACAAAGGGAGCTTGCTGGAGGATGCTAAGGACCCCACTTTCCCTCCCAGCGCTAACCATCAGCCTTTGAATGAGCAGATGAAGAATGATTGAGCGCCCAAGATGACTTCAGTGGATGAAGCCTCCCAAGGTTGAGGACCATAAGTTCCATCCCTGAGACTCACGTGGTAGAAGGAGAAAACTGACTCCTGAAAGTTGTCCCCTGACCTCCACACACACCATGCATAAGCACACACACACACACACACACACACACACAAATAAGTAATGGAATGGAATAAAGAATTAAAAGCAAAGACTAAATGAATTCTTGGGCATCTATCCTAGGCCCTGTGAGGAGGCTGAGAACACAAGAGGCAATAAGCTTGTGAAGGGTCAGAGAAGGGTCCATGCTGACGAGGAAGGTCCCTGGTAGATGACAAGATTGGACTGGGTTGGGCTTCCTGCAAAAGAGGGTTTGGGAGGGGGAGAGAAGTAGCTTTGTGGACTGGGCCTTGGGGAAGTGTTCTAGGGAAGAGCAGGTGCAAAGGCCCTGGGGCAATGCTGAGAGGTTGGGGCTCAAGTAACAGCATAAAGGCAGGCAGGATGCAGCCAGAAAGGAAGGGGAAGAGGTTTAGATTCTGCCCTGGAAAATCTTGATGTCAACCCTATTCCATCTCATAGGCAAAGAGGTCTCATGTGACCCCACCTGATTCACTGGTTCTCAAGACAACACATAATGGATTCCAAGGTCTGGGCTTGTTTCCCTCTGTCCTTTGAAGTGTTTGTTTCTTCTCCTATCACAATTTAAGTGTTAAAATGTCTGGAGGACTCCCCTGTCCAGCCTCCTCCTGGTTCCAACTCCAGGGGTCCTGCACCCCTCCCTCCCTGCCAACCACCCTCTACATTTGGGCTCCCTCTTATCTTCAACCCATCTACCCAGGGGACCAAGGGATCCCCAGAGTTCAGTCCTGAGAGGTACCTTGGGAGAAAAGAGTCAAATGCATTTGGGAATTGGCCGGGAAGAGCTTCCAGGTACGAACTGCAGGTTCTGAGAAGCTTGTCCAGTTCACCACACTTCCCTTTCTCACTTTTCAGGCAAGGACAGGAGGAGAGGTAGATAGATAAACTCTTTCACACGGACATCGGACAGAGGCATATCCTCCCAAGAACTACAGTTCAGTGTGCACTGATGTCTGGAACTCCAGCGGCTTCTTTGTGCCCGTGAGTGGAGAAGTGAGGAGTAGGGGACCAAAGCTGCTGGCCCTGTACCCTGGTGGGGACGATGGATGTTCCCCTTACCCCTGCACTGTCTGAACCCAAGATCTAGTACATCCCGCATGTCTCTGACCCACGTCACCTCCAGAACCACCTGATGCAGAACTATAGACCCTGCTCCATGACATGATTTTCTTCACAGCCCCCTTTTCCCACAAACATGTTTTCTGCAGGCATCTCCTCTTGACTTCCTTATCATCAGAGCATTCAGCTTTGGAAGCTTGGCACATGGGTTTGCTTTTGCTCACGCATGTGTTTATGACTTGCAGCAGGACCTGACAGAGATCAGCCTGATCCAGACATGTGTCACCCAGTGCTTGGCGAGGGCACATGGTGTGAGACAGTGTGGGGGTATGAGAGTGGGGGTGGGCTGTGCTCACTTTGAACCGCTGGTCCCCCCACCTCCTAATGCAGAGGTAGGAAGAGGGCTGTGGCTCTCCGAGGCTGCTCACCTGCAGTGGGGCTGACCAGAGGAAGGAGGAGAAGGAAGACGGAGGTGGAGGGATCTCAGCCAGAGTTATTCCTGAAACAGGACGGAATGCCTGCTTCCGTGTAACACTGCTACTACAACTGAGAGATGCAGGAGGAAGTCAGTGCTTTTGACTCCAGTTTCGTGTGTGTGTGTGTGTGTGTGTGTGTGTGTGTGTGTGTGTGTGTTATGCATGTATGTGCATGCATGTTTTTACATGTGCATGTACTTACACACATGAAGGCCTGAGGCAAATATGGGAAATAACCCTTAACCACTCTTTCACCTTATTCATTGAGACAAGGTCTTTCTAGTAAATCCAGAGCTGATAAGGCTGGCCTTTCTAGTCAGAGCTGACTCTGGCGATCTCATCTCCACATTGTAAGACCACCTCGCCCACCCAGCATTGAAATGAGTTCTGGGGAATCAAAACTCCGGTCCTCACACTTGTGTGGCAAGTGACTTAGCTGAGCCATCTCCTCAGGCTTTCACACTTCCTTTTTAAAGGCGTGTCTCAACATAGACAAGCACAGTGGGCGGGAATCATGTATGTTCTGGGTTACACACAGCAGACAATGCGGGTGAGAGAATTCAGAATTCTGCCGCTTGGCTCAACACCTCTCTACATGTGTGTTACATACATGCAGCTGTGGATGGGGTATGGTGGAATAGATGCACAGTTACGCCAGAGTCCCTTGGAGGGTTGAAAGCGCAGGGCAAAGCTTCACAGAGCAGTGTGACTGTCCCATCCCTTTGGGCTGTGGTGCAGTGGCCCTGCCCATCGTGGCCAACTTGTTCCTAATCCATTCCTGGAGACAGTGTGGCCTAGGAGCCAGGATCCTCCAGTCAGGCTGTGAAGGCCCTCCCTGGATGGGTGGGGGAGGCCCGCTTACTACACTGCACAGATCAAGGGCAGGCAGCAGCCTGGCTGGAGAGCCCTCTCAAGAGGCCGGAGATGAGGGGCCTCTGTGTATAATAAAGGTGACTGAGTGTCAGCAGGATGTTTTTATGCTCTTCCAGAGGCCCCAGCTGTCTCGTGGCCGGAAGGATGAGTTTTTAACCAGTGGCTAAAGGGCTTGAAAAGGTTTCAGGCTAAAGGGGTTTGGGGTGGGCTTGGGCACATCTTTGAGCCCCTTTCCACTTCAGTCAGCCCGTGCCTCCTCCCTGCAAAGCCTGGAGGTACCAATGGGTGTCTTTGGTGACGGTGGCATGTTATTCTGCTCTGAGGTATGGCTCTGGGAATACTCTGCTCTATTCCAGTGTCCCAGAGACAATCCAGTTTCCAAGGTGTGCAGCTTGGGGTGGCCCCAGACCCTCAGGGCTCCTAACTGTGGGCTAAGTCTGAGGAGTCTTAATTGTTACAAGGTCTCCTGTCCTAAGGGTGCCCACCCCTGCCTTCTGTGGAAGCCAAGAGGCTGTGGTATGGTGTGAGGTCAGTGGGACCTCCTCCCCAGGACCAGCCCTTAGGACAGGCTCAGTACCCCACTAGTTCTTCCCCATCCCCAGGACCAGTACTTGGGACAGGCTTAGTACCCCACTAGTTCCTTCCCATCCCCAGGACTGGTACTTGGGACAAGCTCAGTACCCCACTAGACCCCCACCCCTTGATACTCCTTTCTCCCAGTCCGTAGTGAGTTTCTACCAAGCATGGGAGGCTGGCCAGGATGGCCACCTGGGGTGCTCATCCAGGCTGGGCAAGGACTCCTGCTCACCAGAGTCCACCATCTGCATGTCTAGGGCCTCCATGACCTCCTTATAGGCACACAGGACTCTTTCAGCCACCCCCATCTGAGGTCTCAGATCCCACCCGATCTCATGGGCCCTGCAGCAATGTGTCCCCTCACCTTTGAACAGGGGGTCAGAAAACACACAGTGAACCCCAGACACAGGGGCAAGTAGCTCACAGGGGTCTCCAGGCCCGGCCCTATAGGGAGACCCTGAGGTACGTGGAGGCATGAGGTACGGACAGAGGTTCTGAAGTGACTATGGGAAGTGTATGGCCTGTCACCTTCCCCACAGCCAGGAGCAGTCAGAGCTGCTGCTGAATGAGTAGAGGGTGGACCTGGAACAGGGATTGCAGTGTCCCAGTGTGTGGTCCTGCAGCCTAGGACCAGGCCAGGGCCACCGCAGAGCTCCGCGTTATCAGAAACACAGATGGGGAGGGACTGGCTGAGGGTGGGGAGGTAATGGCCTCACTAGCAAAGCACCTGCTGAGCAAGCATGAGGGTTTGAGTCTTTACTCCAGGACCCCGTGAAGAGCTAGGCATGGTGACATGTGCTTGTAATCCCAACACTCGGGAAATGGAGACAGGAGGATTCCTGGGCTTGGTGGCCAGCCAGTCTAGCCCAACTGGTGACCTCTGGGCCAGTGAGAGACCCTGTTTCAAAGGAAGTAGACAGTGTTCCTGAGAAGGACATCCAAGACTGTCCACCAGTCTCCACATGCACACACACAAATACACATATTGTACATAAAACAAAAAGAAGAAAAGAGAGACAGACAGACTGGCTCAGTCACCTGGGGTGGAGGAAGCAGCATGCTCATCATGTGTCTTAACAACTGGAGGCTGCTGCCCAGCCCTCAACCACTGGATCAGAGTCAGTATTAGGAATCCCCCAAGCAGGAACCTGAGCCTCCAGGGACTCCTGGGACACCTGTGGCGTCAGCCTCAGTGGGTGGGGGCAGCTTCAACTCCCCAAATATACAGGAGTGAGACCACCCCTTTAGATCCCCGATCCCCCTAGACTCCGCTGCTCTTGGCCTTCTCCTGTACCCAAGAAATCCCCTGCCTGAGCTGGGAGGCAGACAGGAGATTCTTCTAGGGTCACCCCTGGGGCCTGTTGGGCTGTAGAAACCTGTTTCCCCCCCCCCAGAGCCTCTCAGGTTAGGTGGGCCTCTGCTCCCTGAGCTGAAGTAGGAGAAGGTGTGCTCACAGCCAGCATGACCAGACAGTGTCATCTTAGACCCTCTGGGGAAGTCTTTGTTGAGACAGTCGCTCTTTGATGATAGCAGTGGCAGTGGCCTCCTACAGGCCACGGGGTGTGTATGGGTAGACGTAGAGCCCGATACATTTTCTCTACCTTCTAGAAGCAATGATCCGTGAAGTCCCATGACCTGGAGCTTCTAAGCCCGCAGACAGGAGTGTTACATGTCAAGGCTTCACTCATCTGTACGTCACCACGGCAAAGGCACTGTCAGCTCATGGCAGTTGACAATAGAGCCACACATGGAGCTAGCGACTGGGTGCCAAGTAGAGCAGGCATGTCTCACCTGATGCTAGTGTGGCAGGTGTCTCCCATGGATGCCACATGGCAAGGATTGATCATCTGGGTGTTGCATGGCCAGTATCTCACCTGGATATTGATACTTGGATGGCAGCATGGCAGGTGTCTCATTGGGAGGTCAATAGAGCAAATGTTTGACTTGAACTTCAGTACGGCAGGAGCATCTCCCCTGGACTCCAGTACGCAGGTTCTCAGCTGGGCACCAATACAGAAGATGCCTCACTTGAATTCTGGTATAGCAGGTGCTTCTCACCTGAATGCCAGGATGGTGGACATCTCACCTGAATGCCAGTACAACGGGTACTCCTCACCCAGACAGACGCCAGTACAAACGTGCACTTTTCGTCTGGGAGGCAGTCCAGGAGGCACTGCCCCTGGACTCCAGCCAGCACTCCAGGAGTCTCACCTAGATGTCACTTACCAACTGTCAGCAGCAAGCAAAACCAATGCTGAAGGGTTAGGGATCTATTCTTTGATTTTTGAATGGACGGTGCTCTGTCTGGTTCAGACAGAAAGCTTACAAAATAGTAGAAGGTGACTTGTCTCCAGCCACACTTAATGCAGTGGGCAGTGGCTCCCTCTCTGGGCTCTGGTTTGCAAGTGTCTGGGCCGAGTGGCTCATCTTCCAGGGCCATGGCCAACTGAGGCTTGGCTGGCTTTGGGGACACTCCCAGGAGTCATCACTGCCCACCCGCCCTGGGCCTCAGGTCAGGTTTCCGTCTGCCGTCATTAGGCAAATGTCAAACTCAGAGGGGCAGCAGTAATTTGGACAATTACGGCCACTATTATTACTTCCTCTCCTTAAACGGGGGCCAAATTACTCACTTAAACACAACCACCAGTTGCTGGCCACAGGCGGAAGGGGCCACCGGTGGGGGGAGGGGATCTGGGGGCGCACTTGAGAGAGAGGGGACAGTTCCAAAACCTCACCAGCCCATGCACGGGTGACTGTCTGGCAGGTTTGGGTGACATCCTGAAGTCATTCTGCCGGGGAACTCAGTAATCTTTTGGACAGGCAGGGGTCTGTTGTCATGCCATAGGGGCCAGGCCAGCACACTGGCTCAGATGGTCACTACGGACAGGATCAGAGCGGTAATGCCTCTTTGGAGTCCAGGAGATGGTGTGGGCTAAGCTTCTGCCCCACAGGCTTGGCTTAGGGCTGGGTACAGGCAGAGAACTGGGGAGCCACTGGCTGGTCTGGATTGCCCCCCATAGGAGAGTAAGATCATTCTGAAAAGCAAGATCATTCCTCAGGTGCAAAGCAGGTCAAGGCAGCCTTCTGCTCATGTGGACAGGTGGCCCTAAGACCTGATCCCCAGCCTGGTGAGAAATGGGGGCCAGGGCAGGTGGCTGCACGCAGAGAAGGACGGGGAGGTGTGGTGGTTTGAATGTCGTCGGCCCCCATAAGCTCACAGGGAGTGGCACTGTTAGGAGGTGTGGCTTTGTTGGAGGAGGTGTGGCCTTGTTGGAGGAAGTGTGTCACTGTGGGGGTGGGCTTTGAGGTCTCCTATATGCTCAAGCCACACCCAGTGTCTCAGACCATTTCCTGTTGCCTGTGGGATCAAGAAGTATTAACTCTCAGCTCCTTCTCCAGCACCATGTCTGCCTGTGTGCCACCGTGTCCTGCTATGATGATAATGGACTAAGCCTCTGAAACTGTAAGCCACCCCATTAAATGTTTTCCTTTATAAGAGTAGCCATGGCCATAGTGTCTCTTCACTGCAGCCAGGTGACAATTGCTGCCAAGGACAACAAGCACTTATGTAGCACCTGCTGTGTGCATTTTCTATACACTAAATTCCCAGAGAAGCCTTGAAAGTCAACTCCCATGGGAATACTCCACATTTCAGCCCCTGTGGCTGTGGCTGTGGCTGCTTCAGTGAGATGTGTTGTTGAGGCCATCCCAGTACAGCCTGGGACCTAGAATCCCCACAGACACAGCACTCCTGATGCAACTACCCACTGTCATTTTATTACTGTGTGTAAAGTGGATGACCAATGTTGGGGAGACTAATGGGGTAGATCTTCCCTCATCCTACCATATTCGGTCCCATGTGATGCTGGCCAGATGGATGTGGATGCAGCCAAGGACCCAATGGTGGTCACAGACACGGTGTCAAAACCTGCTTTGATGCCAGGACTGCCCCTCTGCACCTCACCCCCATGTGAGTCCAATGTGACTGTCCCCTCTGAGGTGTCACCGATAGCCTGGTACCTGCCCTGTCCTCACCCACCCTGGATCTGGACTCATTCCCTGTACTGTCCTAGGAAGTTAGCTGACAGTGCAGGCCTTAGACACTTGCTCTGAGTGTGTCAACATTTGCTACTTGGATGGCCAGAGAAAGTCTATTTGTCAGCTCTTCACTAAGAGGTTGGTGGCCAGGGACCTCAGAACGCTCCCACACCTCCAGGGACCAGGACTGTGGCTCTGAGATAGACACATGACAACTTGAAGATGACTGACGGTTCCTACAGCACCCTTGGGTGCTCGGCACTTCCAGGGTGTCATGTCCTATCGTCATGATCTCATGGAGCGAGAGGAGATTGACAACCTGCCCAGAGCAGGAGTGTCGCACAGCCAGGGACAGACCGGCCAGGGTGGAGCTAGTGCAACTTCCTGGCTCAAGAACTATTGTTCTAGTTCATTTTCTGTCTCTATGAGAAAACACTGTCCCCAAAGCCACTTGGGGGTGGGAAGGGTGTATTTGGCTTACGGTTACATCAAGGGGAATCAGGGAACTGAAGCAGGGACCATGGAGGAATGCAGCTTACTGGCTTGCCACATCTGGCCTGCCATATCTGGCTTGCTTATCTATTTTGTTATACAGACCAGGCCCACTTGCCTAAGGATGGCCCCGCCCACAGTGGGCTGGACCTTATTGCAGCAATTAGCAATTAAGGAAATGCCCCCCAGACATGCCCACAGGCCAGTCTCATAGAGTGATTCCTCCGCTGAGCTCTCCTCTCCACAGGTGACTCTAGTTGGTCAGTTGGAAATGGCTGTTGCTGCTCCCTCAAGTGTTCAGCCCCACAAGCCTCCATTATGACTCAGCTGGTTTGGCTCACAAGAGGCAGCCACAGCTCTCAGTGGGTTCAGGCTCTTCTAACATGGGGCTGTCTTCTAAAACAAGGACTCTCTGGGACTGGCTGAGGCATGGCCCTCAGAGATCCCCAGCCTGGTCTTTGGACATCAGCTCTACAGAGACAGACCCAAGCACCAAGACAATCTATGATCTTTTTGTACCACAGGAAACTCCAGGCTGCCCAGTGCTGGCTAATCAGGAAGGCTTTCCCCAGGAAGTGATGTTGAAGCCTGTCTTAGTTAGGGTTACTATTGCTGTGATGAAACACCATGACCAAAAGCAAACTGGGGAGGAAAAGGTTAACTTGGCTCACACTTCCATAGCACTGTTGTGATCATTGGAGGAAGTCAGGGCAGGAACCTGGAGGCAGGAGCTGATGCAGAGGCCGTGGAGGAGTGATGCTTACCAGCTTTCTCTTTATGGCTTACTCAACCTGCTTTCTTATAGAACCAGGACCACCAGCCTGGGAATGGCCCCACCTACAATGGGCTGGGCCCCCACCATCAATCACTAATTAAAATACCTTACAGGTTTTGATCTTAAGGAGGCATTTCCTCAACTGAGGTTCTCTCCCCTCACATGACTTCAGCTTGTATCAAGTTAATATAAAACTATTCAGCACAAAGCTGCAGGTGGGATTCCCAGAGTAACCCTTCAGCCTCCTGAGAAGGTGAGCTGCAGAGCTCACAGAAGCAGGTATCATGTGTGTGTGAACACAGCAGGATTCACACACCAACCTTCAGGACCAGCAACTGACAGCGTCACTCCTGTGATGCTGTCATAGGACTTTTGCAAGAAGCTCCCTGCTCACAGGTCTCACACTCCATCTGCTGACGTGCTGATTGAGAACCAATTCCCCACAGGTTGTCTCTACAGGACACTTCTTTTTGTTTGTGTGTGTGTGTGTGTGTGTGTGTGTGTGTGTGTGTGTGTGTGTGTGTTTGTGGACTTGTTCACACATGCTTCTGTGGGTGGACATTTGTGTGGCTGTGTGCACGGTTAGTACTGATGGTCAACTCAACAAGACTGAGGAGACAAACTTCTGGACATGCCTGTGAGAGAGTTTCCAGATTGGGGTAATTGAGTGGGAAGATGCGCCCTAATTGTGGGTGGCGCCCTCTCATGGGCTGAGGTCCTGAACTGAATAAGAAGGAGGGGATTGGAGCACCAGCACTCAACTGTCTCTGCTTCCTGGCTGCAGAGTGAAGGTTAGCTGCTGCCTGAACTCCTGCTGCTGTGCCTTCCCTACAATGATGGACTGTACTCCCTCAAACCTGGAGCAAGGCTGTGGTGCTTTGAGTAAAAATGGCCCCCATAGGCCCACAGGGAGTGGCACTATTAAGAGATGTGGCCTTGTTGGAGGAGATGTGTCACTAGGGGATGGGCTTTGAGGTCTCAGAATGCTCAGGCCAGGCCTAGTGGCTGACAGTTCACTTCCTGATGTTTGCCAATCTGGATGTAGAACTCTCAGCTCTTTATCCAGCACCATGTCTGCCTGCGTGCTGCTATGCTTCCCACCATGAGGACAATGGACTAAACTTCTGAACTGTAAGCCATCCTCAATTAAATGTTTTCCTTTTTAAGAGTTACTGTGGTCGTGGTGTCTCTTCACAGCAATAGAAATTCTAAGACAGAAGTTGGTACTAAGGACTGGGGTATTGCTGTGACAGGCCTCACCATGCTTTTGTTTGGAGGAATGTGGACTTTGGGTCCTCAGATTAGAAAAGCAGTTGATTGATTTAAGTGGGGTTTAATGGGCCATCCTAACAGGAGCATGGACGATATGGTACTGAGGGCGATTTGAACTGTGGGGATCTGGCTCAAGAGGTTTCAGAGGAGAAGAATGTTTGTTTGTGGACTAGAAACTGTTCTTGTCATATTTTGGTGAAGATGTGGCTGCTTTCTGTTTCAAAAAATTTTGTTCAAAAAATTTTCCTGAGGCTAAATTGAAGAGTTTTGGATTAATGACATTGGCAGAGAAAATTTCAAAACAGGCTTGGATTGACTCTGTCGTGTGGTTATTAGTGTTCACTCTTATGAAGATCTACAATGAAAAGGAGCGAGCTAAGCAAGGAAAACTACAAAATGTACAGTTCAAGGAGGAAAGGGGCATGAGGAGGTGGAATGGAGTTAAATCCTGTGTTCAAGGAGATAAACAGACTAAAGAAAAGCCTGATGTTAAATGGAATAAAGGAAGTGGTGACCTCAGGGTAAGGCCCCCAACCAGCTAAGCTTCCAACATGGGAAAAGGAATTAAAGAAAGAGCCAGGTGTGGTGCTGCACACCTTTAATCCCAGCACAAGGGAAGCAGAGGCAGGCAGGTCTTTGATTTTGAGGCTAGTCTAATCTGCAGAGCGAGTTACAGGACAGCCAAGTGCACGTAGTGAAGGAAACTATCGAAAATAGAAAATTGGTGAAGATGTAATTGAATGAGGGGGACATGTTCCAACCCCAGTGAGCAGCAGAACTTGGCAGCTTCAGCCACATGGTTCTGGCTTTAAAGTCAAAGGTAGAAGAAAGGGATTATGGAATCTCCCTCTCTGACTAAGGACAGCTGCTGAGGCCAGGTATGTGTCTGGAGTGTCCCTGCATGGAGGCCTAGAGAAGCCATTTGGTGAAACTGTGAAGGAGAAGCCTGGATTGCCTTGGAGACCCCAAGATGTTAAAGATGTCAGAGTCCTGGGGTACCTGCCGAGGAAAGCTGCTAACAGGGAGAGGAACCAGCCCAAGAGAAAGAAGTATGTTGCAGTCAACAAAGCTGAAAGGAGTTGGAGATCTGAAGACTGCTTTGACATCAGACATGGAGATGCAGAGTTTGGAGTTTTTCCAGATGGTTTTCTGTCTTGCTTTGGTCCAGTATTTCCTCACTACACTCCCTTCCCTATGTTTTGGAATGGTAATGTATATCCTGTGCCATTATATGTTGGAAGTATGTGATCTGGTTTTTTTTATTTTTATTTTATAGGGGATTAAAGTTAAGAGATTGCGTGAATCTCAGAAGAGACTTTGAACTTTGGATTTTAAAACATTGTTGAGATTGAGATAGACTGGGGACTTTTGAAGTTGGACTAAATACATTTTGCATTATGATATTGCTACAATCTCATTGGGGACAGGGAGTGGAATGTGGTAGTTTGAATGTCATTGACCTCCATAAACTCACAGGGAGTGGCACTATTAGGAGGTGTGGCTTTGTTGGAGTGGGTGTGGCCTTGTTGAAGAAAGTGTGTCACTGTGGGAGTGGGATTTGAGGTCTCCTATGCTCAAGACATGGCCAACCTCAGTTCACTTCCTGTTTCCTGCAAATCAAAGGTGTAAACTCTCAGCTCCTTCTTGTAGCCAGAGGCTTTTCTGCATCCTGCCTGGGCCTGCAGCCGCTTATAAAGTAATCACTCAGAGGTTTATATTAATTATAAATGTTTGGTCGATGGCTCAGGCTTATTACTAACTATCTCTTACAACTTAATTAATCC
The DNA here is from genome assembly GCA_902168405.1 of Peromyscus aztecus. Taxonomy (NCBI): domain Eukaryota; kingdom Metazoa; phylum Chordata; class Mammalia; order Rodentia; family Cricetidae; genus Peromyscus; species Peromyscus aztecus. Next base: position 7,169 of record CABHPQ010164767.1, on the reverse strand, counting down.
ATTGCTATTAATCTGTATATCACCATGTGGCCCGTGGCTTACTAGTAATGCTCTGGCATCTTACTCTTCCAGTGGCTGCTGGTGTCTCTCTCGACTCTACCCTTCTTTCTCCCAGTATTCAGTTTGGCTGTCCTGCCTAGCTATATTCTACCCTGACATAGGCCAAAGAAGCTTTATTCATCAACTAATAAAAGCAACACATATTCACAGTGTACAGAAGTATATCCCACATCACCTTCTCCAGCACCATGTCTGCCTGCATGCTACCTTGTCCCACCATGATGACAGTGGACTAAACCTCTGAAACTGTAAGACACTCCAGTTAAATGTTTTCCTTTATAAGAGTTGCTGTGGTCATGGTGTCTCTTCACAGCAATAGAAACCCTAACTAAGATAGAGTAGAACTAGCCCAAGGGAAAGAAGTGTGTTGCAGTCAACAAATCTGAAAGGAGTTAGAGAGCTGAAGAACATTTTGACATCAGACATGGAGATGCAGAGTTTGGAGTTTGCCCAGCTGGTTTTCGATATCACTTTGGTCCAGTATTTCCTCACTATGCTCCTTTCTCTACTTTTTGGAATGGTAATGTATATCCTGTGCCATTGTATAAGTGTGTGATCTACCTTTTAATTTTGATTTTACAGGGGATTACAGTTAAGAGATTGCATGAATCTCAGAAGAGACTTTGAATTTTGGACTTTTAAACAGTGCTGATACTGTGTTAGACTATGGGCACTTTTGAAGTTGGACTAAATGCATTTTGCATTATGATATGACTACAAGCCTATGGAGGCCAGGGAGTGGAACGTGGTGGTTTGAATAAAAATGTCCCCATTGGCCCATAGGGAGTGGTACTATTAGGAGATGTGGCCTTGTTGGAGGGGGTGTGTCTCTGGGAGTAGGCTTTGAGGTCTCAGAATGGTCAAGCCAGGCCTAGAGTGATATTCACTTTGAGCTGCCAGTGCATCAAGATGTAGAACTCTCAGTTACCTCTCCAGCACCATGTCTGCCTACATGCTGCCAAGTTTCCTGCCATAACAACAATGGACTAAACCTCTGTACCAGGCTTTTTCTTTTTGGCCACCAACCAGCTCCCAAATCATGACATGGAGACTTATTATTAGTTATGAATGCTTGGCCTAGCTTAGGCTCGTTTCTGGCTAGCTCTTTAAACTTAAATTAACCTGTTTCTCTTTATCATTTGCCTTGAGTCTTTTTACCTTTCTTTCCTTCTGTATATCTTACTTTTACTGCTTCTCGTGTCTGCTGGCTGGTGTCTGCCTGGCTTCTGGCCCCAGGCATCTCTCTTCTTCTCTCCTCATCCTTCTTCTCTTATTCTTCTCTCAGGCTTAGATTTCTCCTCCTATTTTTTCTCTCAGTCCCCGAGCCCCACCTATCCTTTCTCCTGCCTAGCTATTGGCCATTCATCTCTTTATTAGACCAATCAGGTGCCTTAGGCAGGCAAGGTGAAACAAATGCAACACACCTTTACACAATTAAACAAAGGCAGCATAGACAAAAGTAACACACCTTTACACGGTTAAAGTAATATCCTGCAGCAGAAACAAATGTAACACATTTGCCCAGTTAAAATAATATTCCACAACAAACCTCTGAACTGTAAGTCAGCCCCAATTAAATGTTTTCCTTTATAAGAGTAGCCGTGGTCACGGTGTCTCTTCACCGCAATGAAACCCTAACTAAGACAAAGACAGAGAAAATAAACCCATCCTCTCCTCCTCTAAGTTGCTTCTTCCGGGTATTTTGCTACAGCATGAGTAATTAACTAATACATCATCACAGCCTGTGGGTGAGAAACCAAGTGACCTGCCCACCTCAGGCCGACTTACATCTGAGGCCTCCCTCAGCCCTCAGTGTCTGGAGAGAAACAGTGAGGCCGCAGTTCCAGCGAGCTGCTGAACCAAGTCTTTGGCCACCCCAAGGAGCGGAGATGGATGAGGCAATGCTGCATCAATGTGCAGATGAAGCACGTGTGGAGGGCAGAGGACAACGTGAAGGAGTCAGCTCTCCTTCCATCGTGTGAGACTCGTAGATAGAACTCGGGTCGTCAGGCTTGCTGGGGAGTGCTCTTCCTGTGGAGCCATTTTGATAGTTAATATTCTAGCTCTTTAAATATTCTAGGTACTAAACTGTCAGATGTCTGGTAGCACAGATTTCTCTCCCTTCTTGTAGTCTGTCTTTTCCCTCAATTGTTTCCTTTGCTGTACAGACATATTTAAATGTCATGCGCACTCATTTGTCAGTTTTGGCTATTGTTTTCTGAGCTGTTGGGGTCCTTTTGAGCTTGATGTGCTTTACCTGTGTTTCCCGTAATAGTCTGAGAGTGCCAGGTCTTATGTTAAGGTCTTAGTTAGAGTTGATTTTTGTACAAGGTGAGAGACAGGACCTAGCTTCATTCTCCTACATGTGAACATCGAGTTTCCCCAGCCATCCATGTCAGAGAAGCTGTGTGGCTTAATTCCAGGTCCTTTTACTTCATTAATCTACATGTTTGTTTTTGTGCCCGTCCTATGCAGGGCTTTTCCCCTATGGCTCTGTTCCGTGGTGTGCACCATGTGTACCACGGACTTGAACTCAGGTGTGAGATGCTTCTCTTTGCTCAGGCTTGCTTTGCTGCTCTCTTGTGCTCTTGTATAGATATTTCTGTGAAGAACTCCATTGTGCTTCAGATGGGGATGCCGTTGAACCTGTAGGCTGCTTTTGGCGATATAGCCAGGCAGAGTAGCACGTGCCTGCAATCCCAACTCTCAGGAAGCTGGAGCAGGAGGATGGGTTCAAATTCAAGACCAGTCTGAGATACAAAGCAAGATACTTAAAAATCAACAAACCAACACACACGCATGCACATGCACATACAAACACATGCACACATGTTATGCCTTCATAGATGCTTGAATGCTTGAAACTCTGTTTATTGTTTAGACTAGTACCTCTGTATGTATGTATTGTTCAGACTGAAGAAGTACTAGCGATAGTACCTCTGTATGTATGTATTGTTCAGACTGAAGAAGTACTAGCGATCTGTCTTCGAGTTCATGGTTCTGTTCTCTGTTCGACCCAGTCCACAAGTCAACTCGAATACTGCATTTTTCATGCAGGCACTCTTCCACAGAGCTACACCCCAGGCAGATTCTCTACCTGAGACTGCACAGCCCCATGAACTTCTCCATGGAATGTATTGTTAGTGTTCTGCTTAAACCCATTACCAAACCTGTGGTTATGTGGATTTTCTGTTCCCTTCAATAAGCTCTGTAGTTTTTGTGCTTTACCTCTGGGTCTATCGAGTTGTTCTGAGTTGATCTTGTTTAAAATGTGTGTCTAGGATTTTTTGTCTCTGTGCATATCACAACTATTTTAGTGATACATATTTTAAAAAACATATTCTCTCCATTAAATAGGCTTGGGCCTGTTTCTGGGCTGTCTGTTCTGCTCTGTTGATCAGTGTGCCTCTTTTTCGTCCACCAGTGTTTTAGTTATTAGTCTGCTGGAGTCGCCATGACCAAACATCGGAGAGCGCGTGGCTCAAACAACAGAAATCTGCTTTCTGAGATGAGGCTTCCTTCCCAGATGTTGTATTCTCTGACCACCATTCTGCTGTATTCTCATATGTGTCTCTGTGCATACAGAAAGGGGCTGGAGGAATTTGGTCTTCTCTTGGTGTGTTGTATATATATCTGATGCTTGTATGTGTGCTGGTGTGCATGTCCGAGGAAGATCTCAAGTGTCTCTCTGTCTCCCTGCCTTATTCTTTGAGTCATGGTCTCTCTCTCAGTGAAGCTGGAGCTCACCCATGTGGCCAGACTGTCCGGCTAGTGAGCCACAGGAATCTTCTCTCTGCCTCCCCAGCACTAGGGTTACAGGTGCACACAACCACACTTGGTTTTTCGCATGGATTCTGGGATACACACTCAGGTCCTCATGCTGCATAGCAAGCGCTTTACCAACTGGAGTATCTCCTCACTGCCTGTCTTCCTTTCTTTAAAGGAAATTTAAAGATTCCATCCGCTCAGAGCCTAAGTCACGTGTCCTCACTTGGCCTACCTTACCTCCTTCTTCTTACCTCCTTACCTACCTTCTTCTCCAAACAGCCTTTGTTTGAGAATTAGGGCTTCAACATAGGAATCTAGAGAAGGTATATGACTCCATAATATTTTGCCTATAGCTCCCTCCTCCAAGTTCATAGCCTTCTCATGGGTAAAATAGTTCCACTTCATTCTGACAGCCCCTAAATTCTTAACCAACTCCAGCATCAGTTTCAAGTCCAAAGACTCAACAAAGATTCCTCCTACCTGTGGACTTCTGAAGCCAGAACAAGTTATGTACTCCCAAAGTACCAGGCACGTAGAGCATGGCATGCTCATTCCAAGAGGGGGTGTGGGAAAGGAGAAAGGAGTGATGAGCCCTGTGTTGGCAAGATGGCTCAGTGGGTAGAGGTGCCTGCCACCAGGCCTGACAACCTGAGTTCTGTTCTTGGAGGCCACAGTAGATGAACTAACTCACACTAGTTACACACACACACACACACACACACACACACACACACACACACACAAAATAACTAATATTAATAATAATAAATGAGATAAAAATAAAAGTATTTTTAGAGAGTTGGTAAGTCCCAAGCAAGTTCAAAACCAAACAAAGCATACTCCATCAGACCCTGAGGATGGGGACTAACTGTCCTGAGCTGAATCACTATCTTGTGCCACCTGTGCTCACTGGAGCAACATCACCCATTCAAGTCGGCCAGCTGCTGCTCTGGGTGGCTGCCCACATTCTTGGTGGTCCAGCCTCTGAAGCATTGAGTGGCCTGGCCCACACAGCCCCAGGCTTCAAAAGCAAAAGAGACACTGCTTTGCTTCCTGGAACTGTGGTGGCAGTCCTGATGTTCTCTGAATCACCTGTGGGTCATTCTCACGTTTTCTTAAAGGATAAAGCGTGTTCACAGCCAGAAGCTCTGAATGCCATCTTATGTGACACCAGGGTTTCAGAGCCTTCCTTTATTCCTCTAGCACTTAAGCCTTTTGGCCCCAACTAGCAAAGTCTCTTGGGGATAGTCATTTCTAGTTTAGTGTGTGCTGACGTGGCTGATTAGCCCACCCTTAATCTCACCAATACCTTTGGCATTCTTTTAAAAAAAAAACAAAAACCTTTTCTTTGTGCGTGTGTGTCTGTGTGTATATTGGTGTGTGTGCGTGCGTGTGTATTGGTGTGTGTGTGCGTGTGTGTACATGTGTGTGTGTGTGTATGTGTGTAAGTGTTGGTGTGTGTTGGTGTGTATGCACATTCATGCACATGTAGGGTGGGACAGAGGTAATTCTTGGATATCATTCTTATTTTTTGAGATAGGGCCTTTCATTGGTCCAGAACTTGCCACCAGGCGAGGTTAGCTGGTTGGTGAGAACCAAGGACCTAGATGCCTGTCTCCACGTGTGTACTTCCATGCCCAGCTTCTTTACATGGGCTCGGGGATCAAACTCAGATCCTCAAGTTTCTTACTATTCTGAAAGTTGAGATGTCCCTGGTCATGGTGACAGAATTGTCTATGGCAAGGGCTTCACTGACTATTGGAAGTAGTAGTTTATGTCCTTAGATATAATCCTATTAGAGAATCTTCCAGAAACTCCGGGACCAATTCAATAAACTCATTTTTAAAAATCCTGTTCCACCAGAGCCACGCTGTGATGGTTGCTCTTGATGGCCAATCTGACTAGATTAAGAAATGCCTAGGCACCTAGAAAAGCACCTAAGGATGTCTTTGAGAAAATTCCAGAAAGGATTAGCTAAGAGGGGAGGCCTGCCCTGAATGACACTATCCAATGAGTTAGAGGGACAGAGGGAATAAAGGAAGAAAACACACACACACACACACACACACACACACACACACACACACACACTCCCCCTCCCTCCCTCTCTCTCTTCCCCCCTCTCCCTTGTCATCACAATATGAACTAATTTGCTCCATGCCTGCCCTACCATGGCAGCCTAGAACCTGTGAACTAGTGAGAAAAACCAACCAGAGGATCCTCCCCTGAGCTGTGCAGGGTAGATACTTCATCCCAGCAACACAAGCTGAGAATAACATATATTCTCAGTCCCACAATCTGTCTCAGTAAGAGTACTTCAGAGAAATGAAACCAAGGTCCATTCTAACTTCCCAGGCATGTGTATGTAGTGATCCTTATATGTGTGTGTGTCTCTCACATGTACTTGTATACAATGGTAGAGATGAGGGGTTGGTTCATGAGACTATGAAGTTGTGTAAACACCTGGATCTTTATTGTAAACCAACATACCTAGGACCCAGTGAAGCCCATGGTTTGGTTCCAGGCTGAATCCCAAGGTCATAAGAGAGTTGGTGGTATGGTTCTTGCCCTAAGACTGACAGGCTCACAACCTTGGGAGAGCCTGTGTTTCCGTTTAAGTGCAAGGACAGGAGAAGAGTTGATGCCCCAGCCAGAGACATCAGGCAGGAAGAGTTTTCCTCTGCTTGGTAAAGGCTGGCCTCTCTGTTGTAATCATAAGCACTTCATCTGTTTGGATGTGGCCTGTCACAATTATAGCCTCTCTTTCAGCATATGTCTTGGCTGTAACATTAAGCTACTTAGTGCTCTTTTCCTCTCCAAACTGTGCATTAAAATTCTTTGATTGCCCTTTTAAATTGTAAACCAGTGTAAGAGTAATCAGGAATAACTATGCCACAGACTCAACTGTATGCTGTCTTGAAATTTCTTCCACTGAAGAAATTAGTCCACTCCTTTTTAATCCAGTCTCACACAGACTTCCAAGACAGTCATAGTGCAGCCAGAGTTTTAGCCTGCTTATCACACCAACTGTCTCTAACCCAGGTTCTGGGCACGTCCTTGCTTCCCTCTGAAATCTTGTGAGCTGGAACTTTTTGCCCACGTTTCTTTCAACATCTCTGACTTCTAAGTTTGCACAGAATATGAAGTGTGCTTACAACACTCAACACTTTTCCTGCCCATAATTTCAAAGTTTTCCACAAAATAGTCCAAACACAGAAAGGCCACATGGTCAGGTTTATCAAAAGCACTCCTGTGTCTTGGTATCAATTTCTGTATTAGTCTCTTCTCTGTTGCTGTAATAAAATAATGTGATCAAAGACAACTCAGAGGAGAAAAAAAAA
>CABHPQ010164766.1:0-19923 GCA_902168405.1 Peromyscus aztecus | reverse complement strand
GAGAGGTCACAATTACTGATTTTCAAAATGGCTGTACAAGTTTGCACTCCCACCAACAGTGGAGGAATGCTCCCTTTGCTTCACATCCTCTCAAACATAAGCTGTCATCAGTGTTTTTGATCTTAGCCATTCTGACAGGTGTAAGATGGTGTCTCAAAGCTGTTTTGATTTGCGTTTCCCTGATGACTAAGGATGTTGAGCAATTCTTTGATCTTGAATTCTTTATATATTTTGGAGATCAGCCCTCTGTCAGATGTGGAGCTGGGAAAGGTCTTTTCTCATTCTCCCATTCAGTAGGCTTTTTTTTTTTTTCTTATTTACCATGCCCTTTGCCTTAGAAAATGTTTTCAGTTTCAGGAGGTCCCATTTATTGATTCTTGCTCTTAGTATCTGTGCTATTGGTGTTATATATTTAGGAAGTGCTTTCCTGTGCCAATTCATTCAAGGCTACTTCCCATTTTCTCTTCTATCAGGTTCAGTGTAACTAGATTTATGTTGAGGTCTTTGATTCACTTGGATTTGAGTTTTTTGCATGGTGATAGATATGGACCTACTTGCTATCTTACACATGTTGACATTCAGCTATGCCAACACCATTTGTTGAAGATGCTTTCTTTTTTCCATTGTACTGTAGCAGGAGTCTTAAAAGTTCTTATTAATAAAATCAAACCTGAGCCAGGTATTGGGGTGAACTGGAAGATCAGAGAACCAGAACAAGCCACAGCTACCTCACCTCACTGGATCCTCAGCTGGTCTTGTTTCCTCAGACTGGAGGCCTCTGAGTCCTCATTCAGAATGGATCTGAACTGCTGCTCAAAAGCCTGAATGCTTAACCAGTCAAATGCTTCTAGTTTCTGGTCTTCACGCCTTATATACCTTTTTGCTTTCTACCACCACTCCCTGGGATTAAAGGCTCGCTTTCTGGGATTAAAGGCGTGAGTCTCCATGCTTGGCTGTATCCTTGAACAGATGGATTTCTGCCTCTGGAATGCTAGTATTAAAGGCATGTGCTACCACTGCCTATCCTTTATGTTTAATATTGTGGCTGTTCTGTCTCTGACCCCAGATAAGTTTATTAGCATGCACAATATTTGGGGGAATACAATACCACATTGTACAGTTTTGGCTTCTTTGTTCATAGGTGTGTGAATTAATATCAGGGTCTTCAATTCCATTCCATTGGGCCATGTGTCTATTTTTATGCCTATACCAGGCTGTTTTTATTACTATAGCTCTATAGCAGGGCTTGAAGTCAAGGATGGTGATGCCTCCAGAAGTTCCTTTATTGTACAGGATTGTTTTAGCTATCCTGTGTTTTTTGTTTTTCCATATGAAGTTGAATACTGTTCTTTCAAAGTCTATGAAAAATTGTGATGAGATTTTGATGGGGATTGCATTGAAACTGTAGATTTTTTTTTGTAAGATTGCCATTTTTACTATGTTAATTCTACCTATCCATGAACATGGTGAATCTTTCATTTTCTGACATCTTCTTCAATTTATTTCTTCAGAGACTTAAAGTTCTTGTCATACAGGTCTTTTACTTGTTTGGTTAGAGTTATCTCAAGATATTTTATATTTTTTGTGGCTATTGTAAAGAGTGATGTTTCTCTGATTTCTTTCATGGCCCATTTATCATTTGTATATAGGAGGGCTAGTGTTTTTTTTTTTTTAGTTAATATTATATCCTGCCACATTACTGAAGGTGTTTATCAGCTGTAGGAGTTCCCTGGCAGAATTTTTGGAGTCACTTATGTATACTATCATATCATCTGCAAATAGTGAAAGGACTTCTTCCTTTCCAATTTGTATTTCCTTGATCTCCTTTTGTTGTCTTATTGCTCTAGCTAGAACTTCAAGTACTATATTGAATAGATATGGAGAGAGTGGACAATCTTTTCTTGTTCCTGATTTTAGTAGAATTGCTTTGAGTTTCTCGTCATTTAATTTGACGTTGGCTGTTAGCTTACTATAAATTGCCTGTATTATGTTGGGGTATGTTACTTGTGTTCCTGATCTATCCAACTCCTTATCATGAAGGGGTGTTGGATTTTATCAAAGGCTTTTTCACCATCTGAGATGATCATGTGTTGTTTTTTTCTTTTCTTTTCAGTTTGTTTATATGGAGGATTACATTGACACATTTTTATATTTTGAACCATCCCTGCATCTCTAGGATAAAGCCTCCTTGATCATGGTGGATGATTTCTTTGATGTGTTCTTGGATTCTTTTGCCAGTATTTTATTGAGTATTTTTGCATCAATGTTCATGAGGGAGATCGGTCTGTAATTCTCTTTCTTTGTTGCATCTTTGTGTGGTTTGGGTGTCAGAATAACTGTAGCTTCATAGAAAGTGTCTGGCAATGTTCCTTCTGTTTCAATTGTGTGGAACAATTTGAGGGGTATTGGTATCAGTTATTCTTTGAAGTTCTAGTAGAATTCTGTGCTAAAATCATCTGGTTCTGGGATTATTTTGGTTGGGAGACTTTTAAATGACTGCTTCTATTTCTGTAGGTGTTATAGGTCTATTTAAATTGTTTATCTGGTCTTGACTTTATTTTGGTATGTGGTAACTATCCAGGAAATAGTCCATTTCTTTTAAATTTTCCAATTTTGTGAAGGACAGGTTTACCTGATGATTTTTTTCAATTTTTTCATTTTCTATTTTTATGTCTCCCTTTTTGTTTCTGATTTTTTAATTTGCATATTCTCTTTCTGCCTTTTTGTTAGTTTGGATAAAGTTTTGTCTATCTTGTTGATTTTCTCAAAGAACCAATTATTTGTTTCATTGATTCTTTGTACTGTTCTCTTTATTTCTATTTTATTGATTTCAGTCCTCAATTTGATTTTTGCCTGGTGTCAATTTCTCCTGGGTGAGTTTGCTTCTTTTTGTTTTAGAGCTTTCAAGTGTGCTGTTAAGTCACTAGTGTGAGATTTCTCTAACTTCTTTATGTAGGCATTTTGAGCTATGAACTTTCCTCTTAGTACTTTTCTTGGTGTTCTATAAGTTTTGGTGTGTTGTGCATTCATTTTGATTGAACTCTAGGAAGTCTTTAATTTCTTTATTTGTTCCTTGACCTATTGGTGATTCAGTTGCACATTATTTACTTTCCACGAATTTGTATGCTTTCTGTTTTTTTTTTTTTGTTGAATTTGAAGTTTAAGAGATGATGGTTACATAAAACACAGGAGGTTATTATTTTTTTGTGTCTGTTGAGATTTGTTTTGTGACCAAGTATGTGGTCAATTTTTGAGAAGGTTCCATGGGGTGATGAAAAGAAGGTATATTCTTTTATGTTTTGATAGAATGTTCTGTAAATGTCTATCAAGTCCATTTGTGTCATAACTAATTTCTCTGTTAATTTTCTGTCTGGCAGAGCTGTCCATTGGTATTAGTGGGATGTTGAAGTCTTTCACTATTAGTGTGTGGTTTGATGTTCAATTTAGGCTTTAGTATTATTTCTTGTACATATGTGGGTGCCCTTGTGTTTGGGGCATAAATATTCAAAACTGAGCGTTCATCTTGATGGATTTTTTCCTGTGATGAGTATGTAATGTCCTTCTTGATCTCTTTTGAGTAATCTTAGTTTGAACTGTATTTTGATAGATATTAAGATTGCTACACCACTTGTTTCATAAGTCCATTTGATTGGAAAGTCTTTTCCTAACCCTGTACTCTTAGACAGTGTCTGGCTTTAAAGTTGAGGTGTGTTTCTTGCATGCAGCAGAAGGATGGATCCTGTTTTCGTATCCATTCTGTTAGTCTGTGTCTTTTTTCTTTCCAAAATGTTTTTTTAATTTTATTTTATAATTTAATTTAATTTTACATATCAGCCATGGATTCCCTTGTTCTTCCCCCCACCCCCCACCTCCCACCCCCTGCCTTCCCCCCACCCCACCCCCATCCCTATCTCCTAAGGGCAAAGATTCCCCTGAGGATTGAGTTCAACTTGGTAGATTCAGTCCAGGCAGGTCCAGTCCCCTCCTCCCAGGCTGAGCCAAGTGTCCCTGTATATGCCCCAGGTTCCAAACAGCTAGCACATGCACTGAGGACAGGTCCTAGTCCCACTGCCTGGATGCCTCCCAAACAGTTCAAGCTAATCAACTGTCTCACTAATCGGATATTAATGCCAGTGATTGTTAATTTCTGTTATTTTTTTGATGGTAGTATGTGTATGTGTTTCCCTTCTTTGGTATTTGCTAGTGTGGCATTGTATTTTGCTTGTGCTTTCTTGAGTGCAGCTAACTTCCTTAGGTTGCATTTTTTCCTCTAGTGCTTTCAGTAAGGCTGGATTATGGATAGATAGTGTTTAAATCTGGTTTTGTCATGGAATATCTTGTTTACTTCATCTATGGTGATTACAAGTTTTGATGAGTTTAGTAGTGTGGACTGACATCCATGATCTCTTAGTCTGTGAACAATGTGTGTCGAGGACATTCTGGCTTTCAGAGTCTCCACTGGGAAATCAGATGTTATACAGATGGTCTGCCTTTATATGTTACTTGGCCTTTTTTCGTTGCAGCTATTAATATTCTTTATTTATTCAGATTATTTAATGGTTGGATTATTATGTGGCGAGGGGACTTTTGAGGGGTCCAGTCTATTTGGTGTTCTGTAAACTTCTTGTGTCTTCATAGCCATTTCTTTCTTTAGGTTGGGAAAGTTTTCTTCTATGATTTTGTTGAATATATTTTCTGTCCTGGTATTTTTCTCCTTCTTCTATCCCTATTATTCTTAGGTTTGAACTTTTCATGGTATTCTAGATTTTCTGGACATTTTATGTTATGGCTTTGTTGACTTTAATGTATTCTATGACCGACAAATCTCTTTCCTCTATCTTATCTTCAATGCCAGTGATTCTGTCTTCCATCTCTTACATTCTGTTGGTTGTGCTTGCATCTGTAGTTCCTGTTGATTTACTCAGATTTTTCTATTTCCTGAATTCCCTCAGTTTTTGTTTTCTTTATTGCCTCTGTTTCAATTCTCAAGTCTTGAACTCTTTCCTTCACCTGTTTGATTGCTTTTTCTCAACTTTCTTTTTAAAGGATTTATTGATTTCTTCATTTTTTTGTTTGTCTTTTCCTCGATTTCTTTAAGGGAATTTTTCATTTCCTCTTTAAAGGCCTCCATCACTTACATAAAGTAATTTTTAAGGTTTTTTTTTCTTCTCCTTCTTCTATGGTGCTGTGTTCTTGTCTTGCTGTTGTAGAACCAGTAGGTCTGGTGGTGCCATATTGCTCTTTATGTTGTTGAATGTATTCTTGCACTGGCATCTACCTATCTTTTCCTCCAATCTGTGCAAGTGGTGTTTGTGTCTCAGGGAGCTACTTTTGGTCCAGTTGGCACTCTCAGTCCAATAGGAGCTGGCAGAGTCTGTGTCTCAGGAAGTAGCTGCAGTCTCTGGTGATGGGTAGGTTTTGGTGCTGGATTAGGGATTGTAGATTACAGGTTCCAATGGGGGATGGTAGTAGGCAGGCCTGTAGGATTCTTGCCTTCTTACCTGCAACTTGGGCTGCAATGAGTTGGGTAGGAGGGCATTGGCTATGCCTCAGGGTCTGGGGCTCAGAGACTTGTGTGACTCACAGAGAGAACAATCACTCACCTCTTGGTCCAATCAGACCTGGCAGAGTCTGTGTTTCGGGGAGCTACTGAGGTCTCAGGAGATGGGTGGGTTTGGGGAATAGAGTGGAGCTTGTAGATTACATGGGGGATGTTGGTGGACAGGCCTGTCTGCAGGAGTCTTGCCTGCTGGCCTGAAACTGGGGCTGCAATGGATGGAATAGAGGGCATGGATTGTGCTCTAGGTTCCAGCGCCTAGAGCCTAGCATGACCTGCTGAGAGAAATGTCACTTACCTCTTTGTCCAATCAGAGGTGGGGGAGTCTGAGTCTCAGTGAGCTGGTGAGGTCCTGGGAAATGACTTGGTCTGGATGATGACTAGGGCTTGTAGATTACAGGGTACAATGGAGCGGGGGGCAGGTCTGCAGGAGTCTTGTCTGATAGTCTGCAACTGAGGCTGCCAAAACTATTTTATTTTCAAGAATGTACCAATTGCACATAGCTTCTTGATTAGGGGTAGGAGGCCATGTTCACTTCCTCCTCTCAGTTCAGGAACACCACCTGGCTTGAATTTGTGTAGACCCTTTGTGTGCTGCTACAGTCTCTGGGAGTTCATATGGTGCACCAGTCCTATGATATCTGGAGAACAGCATTTCCTTGGAGTCTTCCATCACCTCTGGCTCATACAACCTTTTTGTCTTCTCATCCTTATTGCTCCCAGAGACACATCTAATGAAAATGAGATGAAAAAAAAAGAGGTATAATCTCAAGACAAGTATGTACTAAATCTATCATTCTTGCCAGCCTTTCAAAGACATGTTGAGAATTGACTCATTACTTGGTAAAGGATCATGACTAGAGACAAAGGGACCTAATTCACTTTTAAATGGAGTGATGAGCAAACTGAAACCATAACACTGAACAGTGGCAAATTTCAGGGAATTGTGAATAACAATTACACAGAATTACTTCAGGCCCTTGGAGAACACTGAAAGACAAATTGTTTTATTAACTTTATCTGAGCACAAAGCATTACCTTATGCACAGCACGTGGGAAGACTTGACTTGAGATAATTAATATAGTTCATGAATCTCATGTCATGTGAATATTCAAATATTTTCTGCTGAAATTGTGACATTCTTTATTAAGGAATACTTTCCAGGTTATTCTGTGTCTTTCATAGTATGTCCCAAAATGTTGAATTCTGAAAGATATTTCACTTTGATTATACAAAACATAGATAGAGTTTAGCTCTATTGATATGTACTGTTATAAATTTGACATTAAAGAAACAAATAAAGTAATAGATGATTAAAATATTCCTCAACTATTTCTTGGAAATAGACACAGAAAATATGACCAGGTAATAAATAAATGGTACTATGCTTATTTACAAAGAGAAAAGGGTAACTACTCAGTCTAGGACTTTAGGGTTATGATAATCTGTGTTACTGAGTAGTTAGAAGAAACAACTACAAGTCGAATTGGTGTCTAGTTAACTAATATTGGTTTCTTATTTCCAGATGTAAAGGCATCCAGCTCACATCAATCCAAACAGCCTGTATCTGCTCAAATATTCACACCCGGCTGACTGTCATATATAATCTGTTTACTTTTTGTCTCTGTCCCCTGAGACAGAGCCTTGGCAGTTTGACTCCCAATAAACCTTTCTTTCTAGTCACTAAATGGTCCAGTTGGGTGGTTTCACTGGGTCCTCCCTTACACGGATTGTCTTCCTTGAGCTCTCTAGCCACTGAGACAGATTCTCTCAGTTAATTTGTACACTTTCTTCATGCCTAGTCTACCTATCCAGCTTGTGTTGAGGTTCAACTTTCTCTGTTCCTCAAGCAGGTAAACTACCACACTCACTGACCTGAAAGAGGGAGCCAGAGATCTGAAATCAGGTCTTCTTGCATGCTCTGTGAATGCTTTATATTTTAATTTACATCCCTACCCTTAAAATACATATTTTGTTAAAATATAAAGAATTAGAAGCTTTTAAAAATAATTTGTTTTCAGACTGATATTTTTGTTTTATTTCCCAGAAATTGTTGATGTAATTTTAAAAAGCATTTTTTCCTATGAGGATATTTTCTTTTCTTGGCATTTTATGGTTAATAATGTTAAGATGTACTATTCAGATTGAGAATATTTTATGTCATCACTTTACAATTGATAAGAACAATCTTCAATAATTTCTCTTTGGAATAAAAACAAAAATTCAACTTTTCTCTGTTAATGATTTTCCTTAAAGTTGAATTGTTATTAGAATAAATAATTTAAAGTACACTATCATTTATTGCTCTTTTGAAAGTTCTCATTAAACACAGTAAATCTCTTCAAGAATTTCTGTTCCCATGTTTTTAGGTACAAAAATACAGAAGTTAACTCTTAGTATACTAATAGGAAAAATGTATAAATAATATACCTATTTTATAATAATAAATTTTTAAAGAAAAAAACTAGAATATATATGACCTCAAGAAAAATAATATC
Organism: Peromyscus aztecus; assembly: GCA_902168405.1. Taxonomy (NCBI): domain Eukaryota; kingdom Metazoa; phylum Chordata; class Mammalia; order Rodentia; family Cricetidae; genus Peromyscus; species Peromyscus aztecus. Next base: position 11,867 of record CABHPQ010164766.1, on the reverse strand, counting down.
AATATCTTCTGTTTTGTATAATTAAAATTAAGGAAAAAGTAATATTTTCCATGATGCAGTTGTATTTTTTTGCAATTTCAATGTCTCAATATTCCTTTTTCATCATTTAAAGATTTGATTTTTTTAGGTATTTAATGACTATATTATAAATAATTAGAGTTAATGTATTCCTTATGCATTGTGATAACTGTAGAAAAAAGAAGCAATGATAGCAGTTCTTGGAATAATATCCTATTTTGCTGTTTAACATTAATTTTGAAACTAATAATTTAAATATTTACAATAGGGAGTCTTGTTACTCTCTTTTCTAATAATAATAATATTATGAATGATTCTAATCAGTATCAACCATGTTTATTAACTAAAGAGCATTTCAAAATACTTTTATCTAAATATTTCCAAACACTCCTGACTAAACAATTATCTTATTGCCTTAATAAAACACTATTTAATATACATCAAACATCATATTTGTTCAAATTTTATTGTTTTATTAAAGAAAGATTTCCATGTTTTCTTCATTTATTGTCCTACTAGGTTTTCTTTATTTTAATTATGTTGTTGTGTTATGTATTTGATACTGAAAAACATGTAGTTTATTATATACCTGAGTGTTTTTCTCATAGATTTTTAATTATGCAATTAATTTAATTTTGCAATTATGCAATTAATTTACTATATTATGTGTCTCCATTTGGGAAAACACATTTTATTTTCCTTTTTAACTTTAATATTAAAAATAATTTATTTTTATTAAACATATTCATTATTAACATTGAATATAAATATTTATGTCAATTCAAAGAGATTGTGAGAAAATAAATGAAATAGATTTTTGCCTAAGAACTTGTAAATTCTACTACTGTTATACCCCTAAAATTATACAAATGTATGTATATAAAATATAACATCAATAATATTTATCATATATAAATATACATATATATATTGACTACAATGTATAATCTATGTTGTTTTTTAAATATATATTATCCCCATAAGTCAGGGTGTTTAAAGTCACTGAATATTTGGAATGAATATATATAGAATCATAGAACCTATGGAATCTATCTATCTATCTATCTATCTATCTATACATACATACACATGCATACACACACACACACACACACACACACACACATATATATATATATATATTCCAAAAATTTACATATATATAAATATTTATTGAAATGACTTACAGGCTGAAGTCCAACTAATCTAACCATAGCTAGCTGTGAATGGAAAGTACAAGAATCCAGTAGCTGCTCAGTCCATTAGCCTGGGTGTCTCAACAGGTCTTCTGTATATACTGGAATCCTGAAGAAGTAGTGAAGGAATAGATGTGCTCCCAAGGCAAGGGCAACAAGCAAAAAACTAAACTTTCCTACTTTCATGTACTTATATAGACTTCCAGAAGAAGGTACAGCCCATATTAAAGATTTGTCTTCTACCTCAAGATCTGGATTAAAGACATATTTCTTCTTGCCTCAAGGTCTGGGTCAAAAGTGTGTATCTTTCAGCATCTTGATCTGGATCACAGTTGTGTCCTCCATTTCTGGATTGTAGTTCAATCCATGTATAGTCTAATTGACAACCTAGAATAGCTATTACACCGTGTGTTGTCTAGTTCAGTTTCTAGGTTGTTTTAGGTCATGAATCTTCCAGTGTTGCTATCTACACAGCTACACTACATGGCATTGATATATGCATGCATATTTAGTAACTTTCATGGAATATTATATAGTAACTTAATTTAAAAAATTGGTTAGTATAAATTATTATAAAAGGTGTATAATCTGGAAAGTCATTTTTCATAGGGTAAAAGCTTTTGCCACCAAGCACGATCAAGCCTGAGTTTGACTCCTGGGATTTACATAGAAGAAGGAGAGAAATGACTCCCCCTAATTCTCCTCTAACCTATATGACCCCCCCACACACACACTAAAATTTAAAACTAAATAAAAGGTTTACATTGTAAATTTCTAAGTGAAAAGTGAACAGTTTGAAAAGCACGTTTTAATAAAAAAATTAAAATAAGTCTCTCCAATGTGAGAATAAAATGTACACAAAGGAATGTGAAATGAATACTGTGCTGTTAGCCATATTTTTTTTCATGTGTAGTTCTCTCTTTAAGATAAAAGTCCATGAAGAAATAGAAATGTCCTGCCAGCCTTAACGTTTTTATTCTGTTTGTGTCCTTGCCAAAGAATTAAAAACTGTAAATTGAGATTTAACATCATCAAATATTTCCTATTAATGTTATTAAGGTGATTTTATTTTCACTACCTGTCTTAGGGTTTCGTGCTGTGAAGAGACACTATGACCATGGCCACAGTTACAAAGGAAAACATTTAATTGGGGCTGACTTACAGTTCAACAGTTAAGTATATTACATCACAGTGGGAAGCATTACGGCATGCAGGCAGACGTGGTGCTGGAGAAAGAGCTGAGAGTTCTACATATTGATCCATGGGCAACAGGAAGAGAATGCCACACTGGCTGTGGCTTGAGCTCCTGAGACCTCAATGCCTACCAGCTACTCCTGAAAATGGAGCCTGCCCTAGAGTGTGGCTGATAGACTAACACTGCATTGAAGGAAATTGATTTTCTGTTTTCCATAGGTATCAGTGACACATAGCTCCTTGATGAGGAGTGTGACTTTGTGTCCACTTCCCTTGTCAGTAATGGAATTTTGTCTGGATTGTACTTGTTCCGGACTTGTACATGCTGACACAGTCTCTTTGAATTCATATGTGTGGCAGGTCTACTGTGTCTGGATGACATTGGTTTCCTCCAACTATCTGTAATTTATGGTTCTTAAAATGTTTCTGCCTCAATTCAACATATATATCTGACCACTGAGGGGTAGGTTATTGTTACACACATACACAAACACACACACACACACACACAAACACATATATATGAGAATATATAAATATATATTTAATATGTATTATATGAAATATATTTAATGTAATATAATTTGATAACATGAGAATAGTTAAATATGTATTTAATATTATATAATATGATATAATAATTATATATATATATGATGAGGAAGTTAATGCCTATGGAAGGCTAATTTTTAATTGCTTGTAGCTTCTCAACTGGGGTTAGAACAATATTTTTGAATTTTTAAAAATATTTTCTTTTCTTTTATAAATTAAGTATAATGATCAAATTTGTGAACACATTAAAAATCATCATTATATTCCAAGCTGGAAAGATTTGCTTATTGTACTGAAAATTACCATTTTTGCAAAATAAAATAAATGAGCAGCATATATAGTAAAAATATTTTGAGTGTTCATTTTTGATAGACAAATTTGTATATAAATACAAGAAAGCTACAGTTAATTATTGGAACAATTTTGTTAGTGTAATTGTTAATCCTTTACTAACTTTCCTATGGCATTTGGGACATGTATATGTAATCAATAGATATATGCAAATGTGGAAAACAAAATGTTACTGATATGAGAATTAAAATATTGAAAACTAATGTAAAATAAACTATATTTTATATAATATAACATAATGATCTTATTGTTTTGCCATTTAGTGATTAATTCTATTCTAATTCCACAAATAAGTCTTATGGCAGTGAAGACTAATATATATAAATGTCAAATTGAAAATGGAAAAAAATAATTTATATTCCTATCGTACTGTATGCCATAATCGGGTGTTGCAGCTCATTTACTACTAACTTTTCATCCATATCTGACCAACAATTCAACCCCAGAAATCATACAATAAACCAGCAAAGCTGTAATTATTTAACATACTTAAGTAGAATGGATGTAATATCAAAAACACTAAAGTTGGGTCACTATGGATCTAATCTTATTGATATTCTAACATTAGAATTTCTGGTCTTACTAGGTCCTGATTTTCAGCTGCCAGTCCCCCTTTGTTAATCTCTATCTTTTCTATGTGCCTGTGAGTGTTTTATGATTTGGAGCTAAACTATGGTAGTTTTCTATCTTTCATTTCTATCAGAAGATTTCATTAACAGTTATTGTCATTGTTGTGTAATCTGATGAATTTGTTTGGCTTAACTAGTAATAAAAGTGTCCCATGTACGTGGGGTTTTCATGTTTTAAGCCAGTAATTTCATGGGCAAATTACAAAATTTGAAGATTCTTTCTGTTTTTATGTGAATAGCTAGTAGCAGTAGAATTTCTTAGCCCAATGAACACCATTTCCATGAATAATTGTTTTTGCAGGGTTATTTATAGATTATCTTTATCAAGAATATACATTATTGCTGGGCAGCAGTGGTGCACACCTTTAAGCCCATCACTAGGGAAGCAGAGCCAGGCAGATCTCTGCGAGTTCGAGGCCAGCCTGGTCTACAGAGAGAGACCCAGGACAGGCACCAAAACTACACAGAGAAACCTTGTCTCGAAAAACAAAACAAAACAAAAAGAATATACATTATTTAAATTGTTGCAAAATTTAGGAACTCTATGAAGTTTATTTATTTATTTAAATATTTAGCACAGGACTTCATGGTTTAGATGTCTTCACATATTTTACACAAACAGCTTTCTATCAAACTGATCCTGGTCTTAAGATTTGCCAAAGGTCTTATAACTTACCAGCCTATAGTGTTAAACCTTTCCGGATACAGTCATGTCTTCCTATAATTTATTGTATATCATTCTCAATTTTCATTTAAGAATCATAAATTTAGATGCCATCCCTCTCCAGTGCAAGCATGTTACACCAGCTTATTGTTTTCTTCTATCTAATGCAGAGTCATCTCTCTTGTGCTTTGGTAACTGCATTCTGACTGACCATCAGGTAACAATACTAATACTAACACTAATAATAATCTTAAATGTAAAGGGAAATATGTTAAATGAGACACATGTCAAATATGAGTAAAACCCTTTCTACCAATAATAGCACCTATGCTTGAAATAATAGCTCTTTCAGATACGGAAAATGCATTTTGATAGTGTTTATTCCAAATCTTTAGATAATAGTGTCCCAATTTTGACAAAGCACGTGGTATGCACAGAGAAACCATTTTTTCTTAAGATCATCTTGTGAAAGTTACATACGTGTTGCATTTCCAAAGAATGTTCAAAATTCAGAATGAATGGAACTCCATTTTTATACATGATTTAGGTTTATATATGCATATGCCTTCTTCTATATTTGTATAGAATTAGTTATTGATATATTTTATAAGATTTCATGTCAATTTCCTCAAGGCTGTGTTTCAAAAATAGAGACTACAGAGGAGAGAGAAATAGAGAGAGAGAAACCGAGGCTGTGAAATTTTATTTTAATCACATGTGTTTTCAAATCTCAGCACATAAATATAGATTGTATAACTTTTCCAGAAAAAGCTCTCCTACAGATACTTGGGGGACCTCCTAAGCAACTATATAATGAATGGGAGGTAAATTTCAAACAAATAGCTTATTTTTATTTCCAATTCAGTCATCCATTATGTTGGTCCATTATGTTTTGGCTCCTATGGAGCTGAGCACGGTAGGACAATGAATTGAGCAGTGCTGACTACCATTCTCATTATACCAGAAGCTGAGATGGGGTAATTTCAACAGAGTGTCCTGGCCAATGACTGGATAGAGAAGGTTGAAAGAAGTAAGGAAGTCATTTACAGATTGGGCAATATCACAAAGGCAAGATTATCTGGGCTCAATCCCTCATACACAACTCATGTGGTCTCTTTGGAATACTCTGGGCATTACCTGCTGTTAAAACTCACTTTGCTCTCATGCAGGTTAGCAAATAACATCTATTTGGAACTATTAGGGTTTTCTATGATTTCACTAAGGCAAAACCCCACTGAGCTTTAAATAAGAAATTGCACCTGTAGTTATCTAATTCTACCTTAATATATTCTGCACTCTAATAATTGGAAATCAAACAACAGATCTAAGAATAAAGGTTATTGAGGTATAAGAGTTAGGATAAATAATAACAGAAAGTGTTATTCATGTTGTATCTAGGCAAAGTTAATCATTTCAGGTATTGGGTCACTTTCTTTGCCTTTCGTTGACACTTGACCATGAGACAGAACTGTAGGACAAATTCTCTAATTCAAGTTTAGGTATCAAACTCAGACATTAGGGACTGGGTGACTCTGAGTACAGTACAGATAATAATAGTGGTTATCTCTAAGATACAAATATGAGACACAAAATGCTATATCTAGAAATAATCATGAAAGGAGGAATCATATCTCCATGTATGCCTCTTTACAGAGCAGTCATGTGGAGCTCATATTATAAAAAATAGTAAAATAATACTGAAGTATAATATTAATACATTGAAATGGGCATCACTCTCCTGATTAGAATTATATTAAAAAGTAAGAAAGTGCTGTGCTATTATAATTTCACTGATTTAAACAATGACTGTATTATTTGAAGATATTCTCTATAACAAACATAATCTCACAAGTTACAGTTTTACCTTCGTCCCAACAGAATGGTCCATGTAAGTACAGTGATTTGAATAAACTTTGTCAACATAAAACTGAGGACAATTTTAGTTGTCATAGAATCAGTAGCAACATCGGGTATTTTGCACAAAATTTAATATTTAAAACTATGTATAGATCCTTGATTAAAACAAGCAAACAAATAAATAAATACTCTAGAGAGGTGGCTCCGTAGTTCCTAGTGTTTACTGTTCTGACACAGGAACCGAAGTTTGGTTCCCATCAACCTTGTGATGTGGCTAACAAGGATCCTAATCCAGTTCTAAGGGATCTGAAATCCTCTTATTACCAAAGATGACAAATACACACATGTGGTACCCACCACACACACAAACACACACACACACACACACACACACACACAGAGAGAGAGAGAGAGAGAGAGAGAGAGAGAGAGAGAGAGAGAGAGAGAAGTACACACACATAAGTATAAAATAAACCTCAAGATTATCATTCAGATTCCAAAATTTAGTAAATATTTGAACATGATTTCCAAAATTTTACTTCATCGATCTTTCAATTATCAGTTTTACATTAAATATTTTTCTTAGGAATGATGTGAAACAAATGCTTTACTTACACCTGTCTTTGGATTTTAAAAACATGAGAACTCTTTTCTAAAGATTTCCTTTCTAAATTTAATAACTACTTCAGAGCAGGACATAAATCAATAAGATCAAATGTGACACTCATTAGTAGTTAGTTGTCTTGACAAAAATTGCCTAAATCCTGCTTTCTAAAAGTTGAATGCAAATTGATCTTATGCAGAGGGATTCTTAGTTGGCAATTTCCTCTTCTTGTACAGAGTACTTTTTTCTCACCTTAGGGTACAACTGGCAGATCATCATCAATCCTGATTTGCTTCTCAATGCAAATTGAAAACATAAAATTTGGTGGCTATGAATTAAATTAATGTTGGTGAAAATACACAAACCTACATTAAACTGTTAGCTATAAACATAGCATGGACAATTATAACAGAATCTGTTTGAAGGCCCCTTTTACCATGGCTCTATTTATTTAATCTAATTCTTCTATGATGAAAGATGCATCTAATGGGTAGGCAAAATACACAGTTGCAAGAAGGAATGGCTTACACCAGCACTGGTTGTATATTGTAGTCCTATTTGGATGGAAGAAACTAAAGCCATCCCCAAAAGAGTAGGTGCAACCTTTAAATCGGTACAAGATAGGTATATCTATCATATACAATAATGCATCCCTTTAACTGTCATTAAACTCTATATATTTCTAAGCAGAACATTTCAACATCCCAGCTCACCCCATAAGAGAGTATGCTTAAACAGTTAGTGCCAACATGTCTGAATCCTTCAGCTATACATGGTCATAATTATTTGTCTTAAGTTCATTTCCATCACATGCATGGTAAAACAAAATATTTACATTAAATTAAGAATCTTCCTGTCCCTGATTAATGTGGCTTGGATATGTGTGGCATGCATGTATGTGCATATGAGTGTGTGTATGTATGCATCTATGTATGTGTGAAAGGATATACATTTTTATGTGTGTGTGCTTTCATTATAAAGGGTATATTAAATTAATTATCTTCATGTTTCCTGCTCTACTGTTAATTACATATAGAAACAGAAATTATAGTTCATATCTGCATCCTAAACCCAAAGTTTTATGTGGCTTAAATTTGTGTGCATTGCACACTGCCCTCAAATCAGATACATCTGTTATTTTTTCTCTACTTTTGCAGACATAAATCAACAGGGAATGTCTTTCCCTGGGGAAGATTTCTTTCTACTGCTTTTTCCTGCGTGTAAACAAGACATAGCTTTTCTCTACAAACAGAACTTTCATTTCATTCATTTTTACAGCAAAGTTCAAATGACTATATTGGTCTTTTGAGTTTGCTTTGATTCTAAAGACTAGCCCCAAACTTAAACAGACAAACAAACAAATAAAACCTCATCCAGATAAAAGAAGAGGTCCTTTTTGTGAGAATTTATGAACATCAATTCACACCAAACCCTTTTTTTTCTCCAGGAACAATTCACTGCAGTTAGTTTTGAGTGCACTTTGTACTTGAGAAGTGTTAACAGGTGAATTGATTTCATGTGAAAACATAATCTAGCATTTCACTCACTGAATAAACCAAATTTATGACTCCATAGAACCAATCTACGATAATTATTTTTATCTACAATGTCATCAATTGCCTGTGATGCAGTGTGTGTATCTAATGGAAACATCTCATTCTACTGGGCATTTTTACCTGTGGATTATTATAAAGATGGTTTCTCCCTAAAATCTACTGTCTGATAGATAATAATGATGTTAGTTTAAAAAGAGTTTTGATGATAGAAAATAAAAAAGAAGTGTCACATAGCTGGACCACATGAGTTTCTACTGATGAACCATATAGACTGAGCCTTAGTTTAATAATTAAGAAAAACAATTGAGTCCCAGAGGACCATCTAGCTTAAATTCTTTTAACCTAATATTTGGAGCTGCACTCACAGGTTTCGAGTGCATCATAGCTGAAACAAAGCTTTGAAAATAATTTAGACTAAGATGACTGAGTTAGACCATTTTGTCAAATAGTTTTGAGGCTGAAAACCCAAGATGACAATCTAACATTTTAGAAAGGCAGACAGTTTAATGAGGAACTTGTTAAGGTCAAGGAACAAGAACAAAACAGCCCAATTATCCTTAGCATATGTGCCTTTCTTGCTAGGATTGGTAGATGATGAAAGGTGATGATTAATTCCTTGTACCTATTTCTGCTCTCAATATTTAATATCTCCTCTTATTAAAAACTATTGATGATTTAAAGAAGAGCTGACTGATATTTTTAATATATAAAAGTTTAGGTTTGTGATTCCTTTAAGATTCCTTATAAGACTGCCTTTCAAGGTAAGTAATAAAGTGATTGGTCCCTTCTTTGCAACCATAAAACACAGCCTAGTCTGCTCGGGCAGCAGGTACTTATTATTGACACTTTTGGTCAGCTTCAGTGCTTCCTTGAAACCAAATGTAAGAACTGGTCTTAGCTTTAGGTCAGAGAGAGAGTGGCTATATATTTTTCACTTGATTTTCTTTGTTTTTATATCACATGTGTTATTTTTGTCTTCTATCTGTGATGATTCATAAGGATATAGTCTATAATCATAAGCAGTCATTACTAGTCAAGCCTTATATGGTCATGGGAGTAAAAAAATTACAAAGAAATCACAATATTAAACAGAAATAGTTGATTTTCTTAGATTTTGTGACATGATTAAACAAAAAATAAAATCCCAGAAAGCACTACTACCCTTTTTAGTATATTTCTAATATGCATGCATGTAAGTCACAATTTAAGAAATTTTAAGTTCTGTCTGAATTATTAAAATATTAATAATCAGAGAGAGACTAACTATAAGCACATATATTAAAAATACAGAAAATAAATCTTAAACTTAATTATTTGTGTGTATATGCAGATTCCTGCTATTCAACTTTGACTTTCTTTTGGCTGTCTTTTACCTTTGAGACACACTCATTGTTCTACATTTATTTACTAGAGTTAAAATGCAATTCATTCCTCTATAAACTTCATCAGGGAACTGGAGAATGTAGCTGAATTTTTTCTGTGTCTCACCCGGTCCACAGCTGCTCAGACACAAGTAAACATACAGAGGCTTATATTAATTAAAACTGCCCAGCCATTAGCTCAGGCTAACTATTGACTAGCTCTTGCACTTAAACTCAGCCCATTCTGTTAATCTATATATCACCACATGGTCCATGGCTTTACCTTTATGTCATTAGATGCTGTTCCCTGGATGGTGGGCTGACATCTACTCACTCAGCCTTCTTCTTCCCAGAATTCTCTTTGTCTCTTGATCCTGCCTATAGTTCCTGCCTGGCACTGGTCAATCAGCTTTTTATTTATCAACCAATCAGAGCAGCACATTCACAGCATTCAGAACATCCCACAGCAGGAGAATGTCTGTCAAACTTAGAAATGGAATATTGGGAATTACAGTTCATTAATATAATGTATGAAGTAGAGAATTACCTACTTTAAAAGAAAACATCATCATTGAATTGAAATTTGATTGCTGAAGTTGATGGGTTAATGGTGGCATTGCAGTTACTGTCTCTCAGAATAGTAATATATAATCTTTGATATGATGAGAAAGGTATGCTATGTGATTGATATGAAATTGATTTCCCTGTACAAAGCATCCAAGGGTCTTTAGAAGTCACATGATTTTTATGAATCTTTTGTAATTCTCATATGTCTGTTTTCTAAGTCTAAATATCATTGATATCTCAGATACCTTGAAAGGGAAATCACCATATGAATTTTAGCAAATCATTTGTATCCACATTTTAGTTTGGGAAACACTGCCATCAGGGCCCTTCTAGCAATTATATCAGCTTAAGAGCAAGTTGAAAGAAAGTTGACAACCAATACACTCCACTATAAACATGGATTATGAGTGAAAATAAACTTTCTGTGTCTTAAATAATGTAGATATGGGTTAATATTAAGTGAAAAATAATCTCAGTTGATATTACTCTGATAATCATAATAATCCCTATGTTATCTAGGATAACATATAAATATAAAATGCTTATAAAAGAATGTCTGAAAGTTAATTATACAATATCAAAATTGTTAGGCCCTTGATTTTTGATATTATATATAAACATTATTTAATTCTTTAAATTGTAGCATTTCCACCTAAACTTGCTAATGTAAACATGTAATCATTATACACTAGAAAGAGAGAAGTAGGAGGATGAAGAGTCTGAGACCAACCCTAGATAAAAAGCAAGATCATGTTTCAAAGTTACGCACATGGATGTATGTACATGTGTAAATATATGGGGTGTGTGTGTGTGTGTGTGTGTGTGTGTGTGTGTGTGTGTGTGTGTGTGATGAAATGTAAATGTGTTTATTGAAAAGTAGACACAAGTAGATATCAGCATATTCAGGTCCAGAAAGACAAATACCATATTACCTCTCTTATTGGGTTCTATGTTTACATACCTACCTAGAATTATTTATACATGTATTCCAAAAAAGCCAGCCAGAAGAGAAACTCTAAAGAAATGAAGGAAACTAGAAGGAGAACAGAGATGAAGGAGGGAAAAATGGGGGATAAATATGGAAAAAGTAAATGATATTCTAGAAAGAAACTGTCTTTATGAAACCTGTCACTAATTTACAATGGACATATAGCAAAGTATCTGCTAATCATAGACTAAGGATGTAACACAGAGGGGAGAGTGTCTACCTAGCATTCCTGAACTGTTTGGCTCATTCCTTAACACCACATAAAATCCAGATCATGCTTCTATATAATGCTTATTTAGTGAAGGTGCTGGTGCTTGCTAGATTTTCCCC
>CABHPQ010164765.1:0-25065 GCA_902168405.1 Peromyscus aztecus | reverse complement strand
GTACAGTCCTTAATTTATATAATTACAGGCCAGGTGTGGCTCCTGCCAAGGCCCTCCTGCTGGGCACAAGTTCTGAATGGGAGAGAGGACGCCCCCTGGAAAACAACACTGAATCTGTCTTGAAGGATGCAGGTGGGAGAGGGTGCCACTGAACTACAAGCAACAGAAGGCAAGGAAGAAAAGGTGAGGGACGGGGGCATGTTAGGAACAGGCCAGCCTGACTGGAGCAGAGTCCCAGGTGAGCTACAGAGGAGCCAGAGATCAGCTGGGGGGCTGATCTGGCCCTCAGATGGATTGAGTGGGAGGCCTTGCTCTACGGAGGAGTGCAGAAGAACCTCTTGCTCCTGGCAGCTCTCCACACTCAAGAGTTCCGAGAGGCGGAGAGTGGCAAGCAGATGCAGCGGCTTTGGAATGCTCTTGTGTTTCTTCAATCCATTCGGTGCTTCTTGGAGGGTCTTGGAGTCTTGGAGAGTCTCCATGTTTGGGGAAAAGGAGAGAGTCAAGTCCTGCTGTCTTCACCGAATCAGTATTCGCTCACACAACCTGAAAGCTGAGGGTTGTCTTGAACTGCTGAGCAGTGGGATGCAGGAGCTCAAAATGCCCTGGTGGAGAGGTCACCCCCTCTCTGTTCACACTTTGGCTCAGCCCCCTTCCCAAACTTCCTTTCCCCAGTCGGGACTGGGACGGGACACTGCCCAAGCAGCTCCTAACTTAGACTTGCCACTGAAGGCCAAGGGAATGAGATCTCTGTACTGCGGGTTCCAGCAGCGTGCCAGGGAGATGCTCCGCTCGCTTGTTGGCTCAGATTGATCACGTTCTCATCTCTGAACCATCCCCAAGGCCTGAGCTATGTAAAATACTCTGGTTGGCCAGGCCTGGACTGTGTGCCCATCTTTAAAACCAGAAAACGGGTCCTATACTGAAAGGAACCACGGAAATAGACACAAGACAGGGACCGATGGTTACCAGGGAAAAGGCGCAGATGCTTAGGCCCTTGCACTGCCTTCCCCTGCCCCCCATTAGCAGATAAGGAAACAGGTTCACACCAGTTGACATCTTTTCTAAGATTTCACCAGAATGGAAATAGGAAATGTCTTCTAGGCAGGTGCAATGGGTGATCTCAATCATCACTGAGATGGAATTTAGAATCACCATGGAAACAAACCTCTGAGGATAGCTGTCAGGGAGTTTCTAGGTTCAAGGAGGAAGGCACACTCTGAATGTAGGTGGCAGCATCCCTGTGGGCTAGGACCCTGGACTGAATAAGATGGAGAAAAGAGAGCTAAGCATCCATCTTCCTCTGGCTCCTGACTGTGGATGCCATGGGGCCTGCCGCCTCGAGCTCAGCGCCGTGCCTTCCCATCCACGCAGACGGTATGAACTGTGAGCCACAGCGAACTTTCCCTTCCTTCCGTGGCTTTCTCAGGTGTTCTGTCACAGCCACATGGAGAGTAACAAGGCAAGCGCACGGCTTCCTCATCTTGTGGTGGACATTGTGAAACCCTGACGCAAAGCCACCGAATCCCCCCATGCCCCTCCCAAGAGCTCTGAAGCCTGAGGTGCAGGGGACTGGACAGACAGCCTCAGGGAAGTTCTCATCTTTCTTCAATTAATACTTCTTGGAGAGTCTCAGCAGCAGGGCAGGAATTTGTTAAATTACATAAACATCATTGTGACCCGTAAAATTCAATGAATCTCGGCCTGTTTACCCGCGGCTGGCTTTAATGTTTGCACAGTGTAATTTAATGTGTCAATTTGCTCTCAAATAAAAAACATCTGGCCCTCTGACATGCCAAAGAAACTGGAGAGCTGATGTTCAAAATCAGTGCAAAGCTCCAATCAGAGACGCTGCTGCTATGGAGGGAAAGGAAGGCAGGAGGGTGGGAAAGGGAAGCCTGTGTCATCCCCAGCCACTCCTGGCCTCCTGACAAGCCCCTGTTTGCAAGTCTGGAAGATGCAGTAGATTTCATCCTAATTAGAATTAAGAAAAGCCAGGAAGAACACATACCATCTTTAACTGGCACCCGTTGTGCAATTAAATTTCCTGCGGCCGTCCCTGCCAATATTGACGTTCACATGATTGGATTTTTAACAATCTTATTATTTTGTAATTGAGAGGAGCGGGAAGAAATGACACTTTTCTGTGGTGATGAGCTTTGCAGCTGAAGCGCTGCTCCCCACAGCAGCAGCAGCAGCAGCAGCAGCAGCAGCAGGGGTGTCTGCCCGGCCTGAACTCTTTCTTCCTCCCTTCCCTGTAGGTTCCCAGGTTGGAGCCTGAGGAGGGGATGAGGAGGGGCCTCTGAGCCGGTGCTTTCCCGGTGAGGTCATACCTTCCACACAACTTGGTTCTGCCCCACCAGATCCCACACTGCTCATGCTACAGGCAGAGGCCGGCTCGCCAAGGTAGGGTTGAATGGGAAGCCTGACCTACATAGACTAGCACAGGGAACGAAGTCTGCTTCGGAGAGGCCGGTGTGGCGCAAGACCTTGGAAGGAGCTCCTCCAGGAGCTGAGGACTGCTGGATTCTGCCTATGTGCTCTCCCCTGGGAAATGACATTGGAGGGACACCCCTCCACTTCCATCTTCTACAGTGCCCTTTCTTTCCCAGTATCTCAGGGAGACTGGGAGGGACGGTTTCCACTCCCCTATTTCTCACCCCTGTAAACACTTGAGACATCCTGACGAAAAAAGGCCCGGCGTGCAGCCCTGGCAGACACCCTACTGGAAAGAGCCCGAGTCTGCTTTCCTGTCTGTGGAAGGACGAGGTCACCGTGAGTTCAGCCCTGTCTGAACTGAGCAGAAGGCAAGTCCTCCTTAAGGGAGTCCTCAAGGACTGCTTGGTCTAAGCAGCAGGCCGACTTCCCCGTCAGAAGGGATTAGGCAGGCTGCTCTGTAAACACTGAAGATCCTCCTGCCCTCTCCAGGACAGCCAAGCCTCTTCCTTCAGCTCCTCAGAGACTGGGCTCAGTCAAGTCCTCGACATTTCGGCAAAGGCTGGAGGAGTCGCATGTTTTCCATGATTGAACCCTCAGTAATTACACGTTTTCCTAAGTGATTGCTGTTTTCCAAACCCAAACCCAAACCTTTTGGGGGGAGGGGAGTAGGAAAATGTGCTGTCTGTCCAACATGTGTGGAAGTGGAAGGGAGGGCAGACCTTTGGAGAGGCTGAGAGCAGACAGTTGTCTGTGTTTGTGCTCACGTGCGTTTGTGGAGGCAAGAGGTTGAGATGAGCTGTTTGTCTTAGTCCTTTACACTGTATTTTTAATTATTTTATTATCATTTTGGTGTTCTTTTTGTTGTTGGTTTTTTTTTTTGTTTGTTTTGTTTTATGTTTTAGACAGGGTCTCATTATGTAGACTAGGCTGACTTTGAACTTGTAGAGAACCATCTGCCTCTGCCTCCTGAGTGCTGGGATCAAAAACATGCACCATCACATCATACCTGGCCTCCAGCTTAGTTTTTGAGGCAGGGTCTCTCTGAACCTGGAAATCACTGACTTGGCTGGACTGGCTGGTCAGCGAGCCCTAGGGATCCTCCTGTTTCTGTGTCCCTGTGGCTGGGATAATCGGTGCACCACTGTGCCTGGCTTGTTACATGGACGCTGGGGATCTGAACTCAGGTCCTCATGTGTGCATGGCAAGCATTTACCCACCTGAGTCACCTCTCCTAGCACATTAGCTGTAGGTCTGGAGGTGGAGAAAAGCCCACCCTAGTCAGAGCTTTAGGTTGGCCTCCTGAGACTGCCAGAGAGCCACTCTGAGTAACCCATTTCTCCACTCAACAGTTTCTGGGGCTTTCCCCCCCCCGGGGGGGGGGGGGGGGGGGGGGGCAGACACTGAGCTAGCCACTAAGGGCAGAATTGAGAAGCACACGAATCTGGTTGGAAGTTACCATCATGCAGGCTGCTGCTTGCAACAACACATTCTGAAACAATTGTCACTCCATCCTAAAGGTAGAGAGGAAAACAAGAAAGTACCTGGAAGCGTTGGAGAGGACAAGGCAGATTTCACAGAGGTGCCTCAGGGTCTCAAGGGATGAAGAGGAGTTAGCTAGCCTCACAGACTCACAACAGAAACCCTGGTGTGGGGCCAAGGGCCCCACAGCAGTTCAGTGTCTGAAAGTTACCATAGTCCTGTGAGGTAACATTTGTCTTCAAGCAATGGAGCTAGAGCACAAAGAGAACATTCTGGCCTGAGAAAGAGCATGTGGGAAAAAGGCATAGACCACTGAGGACATAGAGGTTTCTAGGGAGAGGTGTCAGGGGAGTGGGTGAGGAGGTAGTGTGGAACTAACAAGAGATACTTCACCAAAAGCATCCTGTCCAGCCAGGAGCTATGGCTCAGACTTCCAGAGGACCCAAGTTCAGTTCCCAGCATCCTTATCAGGTAACTCATGACCACCTGTAACTCCAGCTCCAGGGAAATCTGGTGCCTCTGTGGTCAGCACTAATGCTCATATGCATATACCCCCTATACACACAAATTAAAATTGAAATATTTTCTTTTTCTTTCTTTTTGTCTTTTGTTTTTGTTTTTGTTTGTTTGTTTGTTTGTTTTTTGAGACAGGGTTTCTCTGTGCAGCCCTGGCTATCCTGGAATTCACTCTGTAGACCAGCCTGGCCTCGAACTCACAGAGATCCACCTGCTTTTGCCTCTCGAGTGCTGGGATTAAAGGCGCACGCCACCGAAGCCCGGCAAAAATAACTTTTTAAAAAGTAAAATAAAGCATCCTGTACTCTTCAGAGAATGTAAAGAGTCCCCACCTGTTTCCCACCCGACACTGTATAATCATCTCCCCATGCTACCCTACAACAGGTCCTGGGGTCACCCACATGATTCACCGGTAGGACCTCCTGATCCATAGGTAGAGAACTAGCCAGACTCAGAGCTGTTACCTTCCTGCAGGGAGCCAAGGTTTCCGTGCAATTCCCATTCCCTCCCTTCACTGCAAAAAGCCCCTGGAGAGAATCCTGAAGCCCCTCCAGCTGGACTTCTCCTCCTCGTGGGGGAGGGGCTCTGCTCGGACATCTGTGGCTACAGAGAGGAAGTGAGGAAGTGTCCTTGACTTTGCCTGCGTGGCTTCTGCTTTCTCAAATAACTATTTGTATCTCTTCCTCCTCAACAGTCCTTACACACACACACACACACACACACACACACACACACACACACACACACACATGCACAGAGAGAGAGAGAGAGAGAGAGCGCAGCTTGTGTCCACTCCAAACACAGATGACAAGGAGTCTTGGAAAGGGTGCCTAAGGAAACACTGAACCAACTCTTTCCTGAACAGGCCTGTCATTTGTGACCCTTGTAAGCCAAGAGCTCACTTTATAACTTGGGAATGTACAAATATTTACAGTTGTGGGGAAGGGAGCCAACATCTGTTAGAGGGTCCCAGAATTGGAAGGGAACTGAGGTCTGCCTAGCCAGCCTCACCCGCACCGTTAGAATGCCCTCACAGAATCGGCTGTACATGGTCACCGGCCCCTAGGCTTGGGTCTCTAGGACCTCACACTAGGTACCTCCTTCCCCACAATAACCTTGGAAAGGCTTGGCCTCACCCTTCTTTTCCCTCTGCCTCCTATCATTCTTGGGCTCCTTGCCTCCAGGGTCATCTTCCCTTGATATGCCCAGCTGGCCAATGCCCATCTCAAACTATGACTTGCAAATCTGTCCCCACGCTACAGCTGAGCGACTTCTGCTCTGACCCCTGTGCCCATAACCCCTTGTCTCTGAGACCCAGCTTGCTCTCCACGCAGAGTAAACAGGTGAGAGGGAGGAACAGAGTTGTCTCGAGTGCCTACCACACTTGGCACTATTCTAGTTCTCTCTTAAACCAATGGGCTTCAGAACAGCCCCAGAGAGAGGCCACTCTTCTTATTTCATTGTGGGCACTTGGCCTTCTGACATAGAACTGAGAATAAGGAAATCAAAGGAGTCTTCAGAGCATCGCTGCAGAAGGTAGAGGGTCTTGGTCCCAGGGACTCTGTGTTTTGTCTCTTTATTGACTTGGTGTCAGGGGAACTGATTTCAAAGCCAGTCCCTGTGTAATTAACTTCTCTAAGCCTAAGGTGACTAGCCTGTCCCAGTTTGCCTAGTTTTAAACTGTGTGTGTGTGTGTGTGTGTGTGTGTGTGTGTGTGTGTGTGTGGTGTGTGGTGTGTTGGGGGTAGAGGACATTCTCAGATGTCATTTCTCAGGTGCCATTCACTTTGCTTTTTGAGTCAGGGTCTTTTGCTGGCCTGGAACTAACCATACAGTAGGCTAGGCTGGCTGCCCAGCAGGCCCAAGGGATCTTCGGGCCTCCAGGTGCCAGGGTGACAGGCATGTGTGGTTATGGCACCCAGGGAACTGAACTCAGATCCTACTTGCATAGCAAGCACTTCAGGATTAAGTCAGCTCCTCAGCCCCCACACCATCTTTTGTTTTGTTTTGTTTTTTGTTTTACTCAATGGTAAGTCCTGTGTCTTGAGAGACCACTCGGTTCTGGACAAATGGATCCAGTTGGTCACCCTTTAAAACTAAT
Source organism: Peromyscus aztecus (assembly GCA_902168405.1). Classification (NCBI taxonomy): domain Eukaryota; kingdom Metazoa; phylum Chordata; class Mammalia; order Rodentia; family Cricetidae; genus Peromyscus; species Peromyscus aztecus. The sequence continues at coordinate 18,534 of CABHPQ010164765.1, read as the reverse complement.
TTCCTCATTACAAAATGAGAATAATAGTGGAGTTTCTGTGAAGTTTCACTGAGACAGTATCCGTTCAGAACCTTCCATGATCCTGGCATGTATACATACATACACATATACATACATATGTCTATATATGTCTGAGGTACTCGGCTTACTTTTCATTAAATTGAAAACCCAGTTCATGGTAGCACATTAGAAAGATGCAGGGGGCTAGGAAGTGGGCGTGAGTGGTTTAAGTGGGTAACAATTTTAAAGACATCTAAGAACATTAACAGATACCCAGCAGAGGGTCTCGGGGCTCTCTAGTGTGAGTACCCCCTTGAAGTTCAGTTAGGCATGGTAACTGCACTCTTGGGGGTGAGACTTCCTGTGGCACAGGAAGTGCTAATCCTATGCACCCTTACAACTGAGGAAACAGAGCAGGTAAAATCCCTCTCTGAGCAGAGCCACCGGAAATGACTTAGAACCCCGGTCTTAGAGTTAGCATCTGACCACCCTGTGGCACTGGCTTTTGCCCAGGAGACAGGACAAAGGCGCACAGATGAGAGGGTCCCACGAGAACCCGAGTCTGCAGTTCACCCGCTGTGACTGCAGACACATTGTCTTCACAGTTCCGGTCCAGTCTCCGCATCAGTAAAATGGGGAAGAGAAAGTAGACAAGGTGTCTAACGGAAAGACAGCAAGGAGCTCAAGAGTGTAGCTCCACCAGCCGCTAGACCAGTGACCTCAGGGGCTGTTGCATGACCTCGTAGGGTGATGATGGTGTGAACTAAGGTGCTTCTTGGTGCGTAATAAATTCTTAGTGAACCTCGCTCATATTGTTGGTCCCCTACCCTCTGGGCCTGACATGGTGGTAAACCACGCCATCCCTCTCTTTCTGCATCACCAAGGGATGGTGCATTATCAGCATTTATTAGGGTATTTGGTCGGGTTTCTCTTCCCTCCCCAGCCCGCCCTATCACTCAGCTGGCTCATGTTGAACTTGAGGCAGACTTTAAACCCTCTTGATCTTTTTTATGTGAGCTGTAGGCGAGCCAGGCCTCCCTTGTCCTGCCCTTGTGCAATTTCGTTTTGGAAATCGTGTTCAGGACGTTAGATTTATTGATGCCGAGTTTCATCTGCTTGCTTTTGACCCAGCATTCTCCACTGTCGAGATCATCTCGGACTCTAAATCTGTCAGCTCCTCCAGCTTTGAGTCATCTGCAAATTTGATGCATATGTGCCCCACATCTTCATCCAAACTCTCAGCTTGAAACAACTATTTTATAGATAAAAATAGACAGAGATACAGACCGTTCTTCAGATCAGAGGGACCTGTGTGCAAGGCTGGGAGTGGCAGTCTTACCATGTGGGAAGCAGGCACTTGGGACCCCAGATCAGATATAAGCCCTTTCCATACATGTGCCACTTACATACACTTATATTTTCTCCCCTGATTCTAGAATGTTCTCAGTGATGACAAGGAGAGTTCACTTCAAGGCCACCTGTGACCATTTCCAACTTCCAACCCTGAGTCCACCAGCATGGTTGGAGTCTGTTGGCAGCAGAGGCAGCCCCCAAGGCCAAGGCCTGTCCTTCCATGGTCCTACTGGTCTTCTAGCCAAACATACCTGCTACTTATCCAAGAACTGAGTCTTTACTGGCTCAGGAAGGCACAAACTGAGATGATTTAACTTGTTGCTTACTCAAGGGCCCAGGGAGCCAGACAGAGCTGTGCTGGATCTTCTATTTGCTGCCTGGGGCTGCCCATGGTTGGAAGCTCAGCCAGCCCAGGTCCTAAGGGCATCCTGTGTTAAGGTACGGGGTGGTCAGCATGGCTCACTGACAAGAATGCAAGTCAACATTATGGAAAAGAGTTCTGGCAATATGGTGGGGGGAAAGCTGAGGGGAGGGGGGGAGATTCTATACGGAATTTCTACAGAAAATGGTTTTAAAATGCATTTATAGGAACTAAGTTCTATTTCTCCAGATAATGTGGCAACTCTCTCTGGCTAAGTAAACCCTGCATATGGGATTTTCAAAGCCTTATGCTCACCTTCAGCCTCCATGCAGTGGCAGACAGCTTATCATATGTCCCCTATCCAAGGACAGCCTTGTGGCCCTTGGTGGCATAAATTGCTTTTCTTTCTTGTGAGTAGATGTGTAGTCTGTGTTCGTGGATATATGTGTTCACATGTGCGTGTGCTGTGTTTGTGGAGGTTAGAGGTTGGTCTCTTTAGTCTTCTGCATGTTGCTCTGCTCCTTATTCATTGAAAAAGGGCTGCCAATACAGCTAGTCACGCTAGACAGTGTGTCCCAGGGCTCCCCTGTCTGCCTTCCAAACGCTGGAATTACAAGAGGACCCCATGCCCATCCGGCATTTACACGGGTTCCGAGGACCTGAACTCTGGTCCTCACACTGGCTGCTTACCCAGCAAGTGCTCTAACTGCTGAGCCATCTCCCTGGCCTATGGACCTCCCCCTCCCTTTGTGCGGAAGAGGACGATGAAAGAGAGGATGGTGGCGTTGGTGAGCGCAGTTACCCATGACTGATTGCTATGAGTCAGGCCTGTGCTAGACCTTCTCAACAAACTCTCTCCCATCCCTTGAGAAGCAGGTGTTTTGTTATTCCCATTTTACTGAGGAGTAAACTGAAGCCCACCCACCGAGATGAAAGTATCTTGCCTGTGACCCAGAGAAGACAGGCCTAGAACTGGAATCCCCATCTCTGTCCATGACAGCGCAGCTCTGCCTCTTCGGTAACCTCCAGGTTACTTTCTCTGGACTCAAGCAGCCTCTTAGGGGATAATGGGAAGCTGAGGTCCACAAGACCCCGTGTGTCACTCAGCCATGTACTATGTGAGCCGGAAGTCCAGGCTCACTGGGGATGGGGCAGAGTAGATCTGGTGACCTAGCCTTTTGGTGCATATGGTAACAATCTCCTTTGCCCCTGGATAATGGCCCTCTAATTAGGAGCAAGCCCTGGTAGGAAGAAGTGGGTAGTGGTACTAAGGAGGGGGCCCAGTCATATGTGCTCTATACAGAGAGAGCTGGGTTCCCAGGACTCCCAGTTTCTTAGTTCTATGCATTTGGGCAGCCAGTTCCCTTTTGTGAATGAGGATTGTTCAGGGTGCTGTATGTGTGTGGGTACATGTGCCTACCTGCATAAGGAGGCCAGACATGGACGTGAGATACCGTCTGCAATCACTCTCCACCTTCGTTTTTGAGACAAGTCTCTCACTATGTCTACAGCGCACTGATTTGGCTTGAATGGCTGGCCAGAGAGTCCAGGGATCCTCCTGCCTCCGCTGGGATTCCGAGTGTATGCTGACAAACCTTGCTTTTTGATGTGGTTCTGCGGGATCAAGCCCTAGTGCTCATACTTGTGTGGTAAGCGTTTTATCAGCCAAGCCATTTCCATGGACTCAGTATGGCTCTTTTAAAAAAAAAAATAGATGTATTCATTGTATCTATGTACAACTGCTTTGTCCGCGTGTGTGTCTGTGCACCGTGTTTGTGTCTGGTGCTCAGTGAGTTCTGAAGAGATGCTGGATCCCATGGAACTGGAGTTACAGGTGGCTGTGAGCTACCATGTAGGTGCTGGAAACTGGACCCGGGTCCTCTACAAAAGCAGTAAATGCTCTTAACTGCTGAGACATCTCTCAAGGGCCCAGCTCAGCTCAAGTATGTATCTTATATGTCACCCCAAAGCTCATGTGGTAAAGGCTTAGGCCCCTATGCCACAGCATTAGGAGGTGACTGGATCACAAGGGCTTTGAACTGTTAATGGATTCTTAGCTTAGTGGATTTTAGGGAAGGGCCTTTGTTATGTAAATGCAAGCATCCTTTCTGCTGCATGGCTGCTACAGGCTGGCAGCTTCCCTTCACCCCTGGAAACCTGTCATGATGCGCTGTTTCACCACAGACCCAGAACTACGTTACCAAGTGAGCAAGAGCTGAGCCCTTTGAGATTGTGAGCCAAAAAATCTTTCCTCCTCTTCATCGATGGCTTCGTGGTGTTTTGTCTCAGTGACAGAAAGATGATTGACACGCGGGGTGATAACTGTGCCTGGTTGAAACACCTGGACGAAACTCCGCCAAGCCATCGTAGGCACTAACTGGCTTCTGCTCTTCCTGGAGTAACCTGTCTCACTCCACCACGTGATGCCTGCCACGCACCCCCTGTTCCAGGAACTGCCCCTCCTATGTGGAGACATGACTGTCCTGCTTCCAGCCTGGAAAAATGATTTGTCCAGGAGGTATTGAGCTGAGTCAGGCCTTGGGTATCCAATACCACAGTGACTCCCTGTCCCTGCACATCGCCACTGGGGGGGGGGGGGGTCTCACCTGAAGCTAGGGTCTGTATTTCCAGCGTTTGTCAACCACTGATGCACGTCACCATCAAGTCCCTTGACAACCTTCAGGCTCTGGTTGAATAGGGGGCTGAGGAGGGTATGGCTCTTCATCTGTAACAATTGTCCAGATATCTAAGTTGCTAGTTTATCCTAGTGAGCTCTGATTGCCACCTTGACACAGCCTTCTGGACCCCAGAGTTGTCTGAGAGGAAAGCCTAGACTGAGGAACTGCCTAGATCAGATTGTCCTTTGGGCACGCCTGTGGGGGATGGTCTTGAATATTAATTTTTGTACGAGGGCCCAGATCACTGTGGACAGCACCGTTCCTGGGCATGTGGTCCTGGGCTATATGAGAAAGCTAGCTACTTATAAGCCTGTGGGCAAGCCGGAAAGCAGGTCTCCTCCACAGTTTATGCTTCGTTTTCCTGCCTTGAGTTCCTGCTCTGACTTCCCTCAGTGTGTAAATAAAGAAATCCCTTCTTCCCCTAAGTGGCTTTTAGTCACCTATTTGTCCCAGTAAAACAAGAAAGCTACAATATTATTCTGAGGTCCTCACTTTGGTCAAAGGTTGCCCTTTGGCTCACCAGGGACCCTGGAGCTGGTTTGGAAAAACAAACAGCCAACCCTGGGATTCCCAGGACTGGAAACACCAGAAGCCCTTCAAATAGACTTAGAAGGATCTCTGCATTGGAGGGTCTATGGTCCCCATGTCTCCAGAGGGGCCCCTTCAGGAGCCATTCTTAAGGGAGATGGGATTCCAGGCTTCCTCCCAGCAGGGTGTCTAGGCCAGGACCACCTTTTCCTTATGTTCTTCCTTGCTTCCTTCTGGCTGCATCTGTCAGAGCCTGACAGCTAGACTAAGCATTATTGTTCCCTACACCCAGCCTGTGCTGTGCTCGGGGCAACTCACGGACAGCCTGTGGAGAGAGAGAGCTGCTGACATTTGTCTTAATTGGAGTTACCCATGTAAGTCCCACTGTCCCCTCCCTGAGCTCTCAGCCTTTGATGGGTGAGGGGCTCTGAGCGGAGGGAGGCCCCTCATCTCCCTGGGGATACGTATTATTAGTGCAGGTGCTGGAAGGGGATGTTCTGACTCGTCAGCAGGGAGAGTGAGCTGGAGGCGGATTTGAAAAAAAAAGAGAGAAAGAAAAAGAGCTGATACAGTGACTACTGGGGGAAGCAGAGCTCTTGGGGCTGCTCATCCAACCTCCAGGGCAAATGCTGTCCTAGTCTTGCCCATGAGTCTCTCTGCCCCACAGGTCTTCAAACTCAGCCGCCAACGGAGTCATCCGGAGAAGTTTTTTTAAATGACTGATATCCGGTCCCTACCACGAGAGACCTTTATTTCATTGGCTCAGGGAGTTGCCTGTGGACAGTGAAGTGGTAGAGTCTCCCAGTGAGTCTCATGTTCAGCGGGACTAGAGAACTGTTGCTTCGAGCCTGCCAGCACCAGGGCTTTTCGACTGACACAGGACCATCCACAGACCCGTGGGACACCCTCTGCTGCCTCAGGGTAACTCAGCAACTTTTACAGTTCTACCAGCCCTGGTGTACCTGCACCAATGGAGGAGAGCAAGCAGCACCCCTACCAACACACACACACACACACACACACACACACACCACCCCGGCCAGTGAGTGTGGATTGGTCAGAGAAGACACACATGGATACAGGGAGTCCATTCTCATTTCTTTACACTTTAGTCTCAAGTGAGCAAGAGTGTGGGGGTGCTAAACAGCCACTAGCTGGTCGGCTCAGTCATTTAAGCAGCATTTATTGAGTACCTGTTATGGGCAGAGCTGTGGGAGACTCGATGGGTCTGTGAGATGGCCTCTGCTCTTCCTTCTCTCAGCAGTGCCTAGGAGGACAGAGTCTGTAAAACCAGAAACAACGAGACCTGTGAGGTAGGGAAATTAAAGGCCACAGAAGTGTGTCCCGTCTTGGGGAGGTACCAGGCAGTGTCCCAGTCTACTTAGGAATGTCCTGTCACCAGATGTTGGCAACAGCCCTACAGAAGATGAGGTATCATTCCCAATCTGCGTGTGAGAAAACCCAAACCTCCGAGCAAGCACTGTTAGGGTGTTGAAAGCCTGACTCCAAAAGAAGAGTAAGAACAGCTGAGCACAGGGCAGGGTCCTGCTAGAGGAGTCTGAGAGACACTTTGGAGGTCCCAGGAGATCACTACATAAGCCCACCACCACTGGACACGTATCCTCCTTGGCTTCCCGTTGCTGTGATAAAAAACACTCTGACCAGAAGCAACTCACAGAGGAAAGGGCTTATTTTATGTTACACGTTCTAGTCCATGTGGAGAAAAGTCAGGGCGGGAACTCGGCAGGGCAGGAGTCTGAAGCAGGAACCATGGAGCGGCACTGCTTACTGGCTCGCTCCCTGGCTCATGTTCAGCTACCTTTCTTCAAGTTTTAATTGTAAGCTTTATCCTTCAATGGCTGGGCTGTCTCTCCAGCCCATTGGCGGCCTTTTTTTATACAGCCTAGGTCTACCTGCCCAGGCTGGACCTACCCACACTAGGCTGGACCTCCAACGTCAATTAGCAATCAAGAAAATGCCCCGCAGATAAGCCAACAAGCAACCCAACGGAGACAGTTCTTCAACCAAGGATCTCTCTTTCCAGCTTGGGGACAAGTTGACAGCCAAGATTAACCATTAGCACATGACTCTCAGAGGAGCTAACCCCGTAGGGAGCATGTTTCAGGAAAGGCTGGGGTGTCTGAAGCATAAACAGAGGTCTTGATGATTCCGAAGGCAGAGAGCTGAAATGCCGGGGAAGGCTTAGCAGGGAAGTTGAAAGGGGCTTTTCAAGGAGGTGAAGTTCAAAGTATGTAGGGCATGGATGGTGGAGTGGAGACCTGTCCTTCAGCGCTGACTCTTAGGCCCAAGAATTCCTGCCTTGAGTGGGTAGGTCCTAGCTGAGGTGATGGCTGACTGCAGACTCTGTTGACGTACGGCTTGATTGAAGGCCAACACACGAACCACTCAGAAGATCCCTTGGGCAGGCAGGTGAGATGGGTGAGGGCCTGCAACTCTTTCTGATGTCCACTTTTTGCTAGCGGTATATCGTCGTCCTGGTTTCCGCACACCTGCCATTGGGGGAGAACAAGGGCCCGGGTAATTTTTCCTCTGTCTCGGAAGAGATATTAATGTCTACACTTGGGGAGATATGATCTTAAGAAATCTGAACCTCGGTTGGTACGGGGGCAGCAGTGCGGTGGTAAAGATGAAGACGGTAGTAATTATGATCGTGCTGGTAGAGGAGCTGATGGAGGTGGCAATGGTTGTCATGATGTGGAGACGGGCTGAGGATGATAATGGTGATGATGATTTAATGGCATTGATGGTACCGGTGAGGGTGGTCATGGTTGTGGTGTCGATGATAGTATTGAAGGTGATTATGGTATTGTTGGTGGTGATGTTGGTGGTGATGACGGCAGTATTGATGGTGGTGGTGATGGCATTGATGTAGTGATTTGTGGGAATGATGATAATGAGGATGGAAATGAAGATGTTGATGGTGGTGGTGATGACCATAGTAATGATGATGGGGCTGATGGTGGTGGTGATGATGGCGGTTGTTATGGTAGAGGTTGTGCACGAATGACTGATACTTGAATGACTGCTATCACTTTTCTTGCCTCTGATTCACATTTCTATCCCCTCATGGCCATCCTCTCCCTGTCCTTCAGGCCTATCACACTATGCATTCCCACACTGAAACCTGCTTTTCTGGTTGCCCACCCATGCTTCTTTCTGTATTTCCTAGTCTGGGGAATAACTCTGTTAGCTAGCCAGCCCTCAGGCTGCATACCCAAAGGGAGTCTAGACATCTCAGCCTTTCTCAGCACTACACCCACTTCATTACCAAGCTCAAACAAATCTTGAAGCTCACAGGCTCATCCTCACCTCCCCTTCTCTTACCCGACTGGGGACCCCATCACTTTTCCCTGGGACAGAGAGAATGGCATCCTGATGGACAACTCAAGGTCTCACTGGCCTTTGACCAGATCATCCTTCATCTTACCATAGAAGCAAGCTTTCCATAGGCATAGCCTGCCTCGCCATACCCACATTACACCCCTTTGGTAGATCAGAGTCAAAGTGCATGGCTGGCGGGTGCAGGTGGGTGCAGGCAGGTGCAGGCAGATGCAGGCAGATGCAGGCAGATGCAGGCAGGTGCAGGCTGGCCCTAGGCAGCTTCCAAGCTCCAGCCCTGGAGCTTCAGCTCCATCAGCTTCAGACAACTGCTGCTTTCCCTTCTTCATTCTTTTTGTTTTGTTTTGTTTTTTGTTTTTTTGAGACGGGGTTTCTCTGTGTAGCTTTGCGCCTTTCCTGGAACTCACTTGGTAGCCCAGGCTGGCCTCAAACTCACAGAGATCTGCCTGGCTCTGCCTCCCGAGTGCTGGGATTAAAGGCGTGCGCCACCACCGCCCTGCCCTTTCTTCATTCTTGATCCTCTCTGTCTTAAACACCCTCCTCCCCTCTTCTGGCTGCTGCGGTCCTACCCAGCTCCCATGAAGCCCTCCTGTTCCTCCAGCCTGCCAGACCGTTCATGTCTCTTCCAAGCTCTTGGGTGCTGTCTTTGGTTTTTATCTGTCTCATCTGCTGTGACATGAACTTTTCCTGGGGAAGAGACATGCCTCTTCCACCTCTGAATCTTGTGGACCTAGCCCAGTCTTTGGTGCTCCCTGAGCTGCAGACTAGTGATGGCGATCCCAGATACCTCATGGTGCCTGAACCTGTGCAGAAGCTGCATCTCCCTGCCATGACCTTTGATCCTCCTTACTCTCTGGAAGGCGCAGCCAGCGTTTGCATTTTTTTTTTTTTTTCTGGTACAAATATTTTGATCCCGCAAACAATGTGAAATTCCAAGGTCTTGTTCCAAAATGCCCCAGAGGATCCTGGCCAAGTCAGTCTAAGTTTCAGGTGTGGTGAGTTCATTGCGGGAACCATACAATGCTTTTGAAACAGGACCTTATCTCCTCTGCCTCTGAGAGCTGCTGAGGCTGAGAAGTGACTCCTGCCAGCTGCTAGCACAGGATGCCTGCATCTGGGGAGGGATCAAGGGCTTTGTGTTTCTAGGTGAAGACAAAGAGTGAAGACACGCATCTAGAAGGGACAAAGCCACGAGGATCAGGAATACGATCAGGAATACGAGAGAAAATGTGTCACAGCACTGGAGAGAGCAAACAGACGAGTGGCTATCAACTCAGCGGGAGGAATAAGAAGGACCCTTAAGTTGGCATCAGGAAACTCTGAGAGACAACTTGAAGGAAACTGTAGAATCCTCCAGAGCTTCAGGAGCTGACACCAGCGTGTGCTTGCGGAAGGAGGTGAAGAGATGGGTCAAAAACAAGGGTAACTAAGTAAGAGGCAATTAAAACTCTAGCTGCCTGCCTTCCCTTCCTCCTGCAGGCAAGCACTCACCTCCACATGGCCGGAACCTGCAGAGGAAATGCAGTCCGTGTTCTGAGATGAAGGGCGTAAGGCAGAGCTGAAGGTGGAGGTCAGCACCAACAACAGAGGAAACAAAGGATGATACGTACTTCCGGCTGAGATCCTGGAGCCCTCTTCAAGCTGACTCCAGGCTGTACACTGGAGACCTGTTCTCTGGGGGAAAGAGGCAGTAAGATCTACCATGCTCTAGTGTTTACTCCTGCACATCTTTGTCCGAAAGTGTCTGAAGAATATAGATATCAATGACAATGAGAGAGAGGATTAAGGAAAATAAAGGCACAGAGCCACCCCACCTGGCTCAATCCCAGGACTAAGGAAGCTGAGGGGAGGATTGGATGGCTGTGAGTGTGAGGCCAGCCTGGGCTACAAAGTGAGTTCTAGGCTAGCCAGAACTGCATAGTAAGACCCTGCCTCTAAAGAAAAAAAGAAGAAGAAAAGGGAGGAAGAGAGGAAAGAAGGGGAGGGAGGAAGTTTAGGTGAGGGGAGGGAGGCAAAGAGGGAGGGTGGAAGAAAAGAAGAAACAAAAGGAAAACGAAAGAAGTAAAGCAGATACAGTAGGAGTCTCCAAATCTGCAAAATAATAATTACGGGAGAACCCAGGATGGCAGTCAGGACCGAGGCAGACACTGTGATCAGTCTCAAGGACAGAAAAATCCCGAAGTTCCACGAGGCACAAGTGCGTACAAATGAAACGTACGTGCGGCATGCTGGGTGCACACTGATGTGGCTGAGAGCGGTCAGGCAGCAGCCAGCCGTTCTCAATGGAGAATTAACGAGTTAATAGAACATGAGGAAACAACAAGGAAAAGAGAAGGGAAGAGCCACTCCAAAGACAACAGGGTGTGCAGGAAAGGGATCAGGAATTCAAGATCCCTCTGAATCTGCTGTGATGATCACGACCCTCGGTCGTGACGTTGTCACTACTGCCTCTCGGCTAAGCAAATGATCACCTGTATGTTTGTCTTGGGAGGGTGGAGGCTGGGGCATGCATGTGTGAACTAGATGTGTTGGAGTGAGAGAGAGGGAGCTAAAGTCCACTTCCCTGCCATAGAATGTCAACAAGCATTACCTCAGATAGAAGCACAGAGACTCTCGCCAATTATGTGAACATGTATTCAACAAATCCATTTAAGAAGTTACAAGTTATTGTTGATGACGAAGGGAAGCAAATGAAGGCTACTTTCTGCAAATATTGCAAAATGTAGTCTTCTACATCTTTCTACCTCTTTAACTTTCTAGAAGTTCAGAGTAAATACCTAACAAGACAGCAGCAATGTGGTGCTGGAATCTGGCACTACCATTTCTCAACTGCGGCTGCAAACCAGCTGGAAAACAGGGATAGAAGGGGGCTGAATGATGGATGACAGTGGTTAAGAGCACTGGCTGCTGCTCCAGAGCCCTGGGTTCCATCCCCGGCATGCACATGGTGGCTCACAGTCATCTGTAGCTCCAGTGCCAGAGGATCTGATGCCCTCTTCTGACATCCAAGGGCACTGCACACATGCGGAGCACAGACAGACAGACATGCAGACACATGCGGAGCGCAGACAGACATGCAGACACATGCGGAGCACAGACAGACATGCAGACAAAACACCCCCCACACCAAGTAATGCAATACAATGATTTTATAAATAGGGATGGAAGTACTTATGGCCCATGACGGCCTTTGAGGTAATGTGGTAAGTACCCGGTTTAAACCCTGGTGTGCCTCAGTGGGCACTTGCCTCCTCACTGTCGGTCAGGCGGGACAACTATTGGCTTGCTTTTCTCTTCCAGATGAACGTCTCCTCTCGAGTTACCGGGTAGAGGTGGTCTTCTGTTTTGTGTCCCTTTGTTGATTCTTGCCCTGCTGTTAGGAGTCCCCTGCCTCACCTCCCCAAGAGACACGGGGTCCTGTGTCCACCCCGAGCAGTGGGAAGGAGGCTAACTCAGACTTCCTCTCCACACCTGGCAGATGGCAGGGTTTCCTCTCGTCTTGGCCTCCAGCTCTGTGTGTCCTTGCACCTCTCCTGCGTGTCTGCTTTCCCTTCCAGCCTTCTCTGTCCCCACTGGCCCACTCTCTTTCCCGGCTCCTTCCCTCTCTCCCTCCCAGCACTTAGATGTATTTGTCTTATTTTATGTGTGGGGGTGTTTTGCCTGCATATATATCTGGGTACCACCCTTATGTGTGCCTGGTGACTGACTTCAGTCAGAGGTCAGAAGAGGGTATCAGATCCCTGGAGTTGAGGTCGATTCTGAGCCTCCAAGTGAGTGTTGGGAGCCACCAGCTCACAAGCCCAGGGTGGGGAGACAGCAATCTGAGCAGCTTGGATGAAGACTTTCCCACTGTGCCTTTGGGGTTCCTTTGCTGCACAGGAACCTTGGCAAACCATGTCCTCTGTCCTCATACCTCCCTAGACTCTAGCCAAGTTTCCCCAGGCCCTACCTAGATTCCAAACTCAGGGCTTGCTTCTCTGCACCTCTCCTGTACCCTACCTCACCTATCCCTAGCAACTAGACAAGGGATCAGCATAGCATGCAATCTAGAAAATTATTTGTCAGGTGAGTGGATGGTGGTTTTGTCTCGAAGGTAAATGAGGAGTTTGAGTAGAAAAACAGTGAGGGGGGAAATACTTGCCAATCATGTGTTCAAATAAGGGCTTGTATCTAGAACATACATTTAAAATTTTTAATTATATTTTAATTTTATTTATTTTATGTGCATGTGTGTGGGCACATGTACCATGGCACACACAAGGAGATCAGAGGACAATTTGTGGGAGCTGGTTCTCTCCTTTCAGCATGTGTGTCACGGGGATTGAACTCAGATCATCAACTTGGCGGCCAGCACTTTTACCCACTGAGCTATCTTGCTGGTCCCAAGGATATATACTTTTTAGAACTTTCAAAAAAATCACATGCAGGCACACTGTAACACATAAAAAAGAGAACAAGAAGGGTAAGTATTAAGGATGAGGAAGGACTGAATACGGATGATAGGCATGAGTTAGGAAAAGGATCTAAGACTGATTTTTCTTTCCAGTTCTAACTCTGTCATGGGCATTTTTCTTTTTGGTGGTGAGTAAGTGCATAAAAATATGCTTGATAGTGAAAGTGTAAAATCCACTGTGATGTCCCACTGCTTCAGAATGGCTATTCTAACTGTATAGAAGTTCACTGAGATATAAAGACTTTGGGTCTGATTAATTTTGTTGTGTGATGTTTACCATACTTGTTTATAATAGATAGGTAGATAGATAGATAGATAGATAGATAGATAGATGATAGATAGATAGATAGATAGATAGATAGATAGATGATAGGTAGGTAGATAGATAGATAGATAGATGATAGATGAATGGATAGATGGATGGATGGATGGATGGATGGATGGATGGAAGGATGGAAGGATGAATGGATGGACGGACAGACAGATAGATAGATAGATAGATAGATAGATAGATAGATAGATAGATAGATAGATAATACGATTTAAAAGCTTTTGAGAACTCAGCAATACAGTTTGGAAGTGAGCAAAAACTGGAGCTGTTTCAGTAAAGATAAAGGATGGGAAAGGGGCAGGTGAAAGAGATGCTCAGCTTTGTAGCCAACGAAATGCAAACTGAAGCTGTGATAAGGAACTGTTATACATCCACGAGAATGGTCCAAATGACACTAAGTGTGGGCTGAGTGAGAGGCTGCTGTTCCCTTGGCGACTGCTAATGGAATGTGAGGGCTGCAGAGAAGGCTCAGTGGGTAAAAATACTTGCAGCTCTTCCCAAGTACCACAGTTCAGTTCCCAGCACCCAAATCAGGGTGCTCACAGATGCCTTCATCGTCACCTCTAGAGACTCTGTCGCCCTCTCCTGGCCTCTGCAGGCACCCACACACACGTAGTGTGAGTGAACATGCAAACACACATATGCACACACAAATATTTTTTAAATTTTTTTAAAAAAAAAAAAAAACAATTTTAAAGGAAAGCTGTAATGTCTTTGCAGCAGTTTGGCAGGTTCTTGAGTGTCTAAACACAGACCATGTGACCCAGCAAGCTCAGAGAGTCACATGTGAATTCATACCAACCTACCATGACTGTTCTTAGCAGTTCCACTTATGGCAGCCCCAAACTAGAAACAACCAAAATATCTCAGATCAGGTGAACCATCGGACGAACTTGGCACCTCTGTGGGTGGACCGTGACTCAGCCTTATTGCTGGGTGTTTACTTTCTCAAAGGATGAAATGTCAACACAATGGACTGGGTGACCGGTAAGGACGTGCCGAAAGAAAAACAGAACCCCAGCTCACAAGGCCACGCACTGTCAAGTCCACTTATGGATAATAACACCTCGAGGAGGCCAAAACAAAAGAGGTGGTGGGCAAATGGGTTCCTGTCAGGACTGGGAGAGAAGGGTCAGCGGCACGTGGGAGCTCTTGGGGTGGAGGGATAGTTCTGAGTCTCAGTGCAATCCCCCCATGAATTCACCCGGGTGATAAATAGCAGACCATGGGCAGGTAGGATGGCTCAGTGAGTAAAGGCGCTTGCTGCCAAGCCTGACAACCTGAATGTGATCCCCGGGACCCTCAAAGTGGAAGTAGAGAACTGACTTCTGCAAAACGTCCCCTGACCATACGTGTTGCCATCCTCAGGCACTCCCCCACCACACACGCAGAATAAATAAGTGTGATTAAGATTTGTAAATAGCAGAACTATGCACAAGAGTGTCCCAATGGCATTGCCCTGCTTTTGATGTTTTCCTGTACTTGGTGTAGAACTACGGGGGACACTAAGTCAAGAGAATGCGGGCCCCTTGCTGCCATCTCTGAAGCTTTCTGAGAACCTGTAGTTATTTCAAGGCAGGGTTAAAAAGATGACTCAGTCATGTTATCGCATGTGGTAAAAGAACAAGCTGTGTGTCGGGGCTGGCGGGAGCGAAGGACGGGAAGGGCACAGTGGTGTCCAGACGGGCTCCACCCAGTACATGCAGCAGGCGGCTGGGATCAGAACACCTGCTTTGTTAACCCCAAGTCAGTCTCTAGGAATAATCAATATGTGGTAACATCAGGGACCAAGTGTTAGGAGTCTCAAATGTCTAGTTTGTGTTTTGTGTTCATGCGTGTGTGTGTGTGTGTGTGTGTGTGTGTGTGTGTGTGTGCCTGTGTGTTTATACATGTGGGGGTGCATTCGCTCCTATGTGGATGGTAGAGGCCAGGGGTTGACATCAGGTGACTTCTATTGCTTTCCTGGGTCTCTTGTTGAACCTGGAGCTCATCCATTTGGCCGGACAGCCAGGCCAACACCTTACACCGAGCCATCTCTCCAGCCCCAACGATGCCCCACAAAGGGATGGAGTGACTTTACTGTGAAGGAACTTGGCCACTGCCCCTCCCCCAGCTAAGAAATCAAGTCACCATCCCTACAAAGGGGCACGTCACTGTTGGGTCCTTGCCCATAGGTTGCTCCAAGAAAGGGCAGCTGGCCAAACTTGGGTGACCTGAATCTAACCTAGAGACAGTGGCAGCACACGAACCCCAGATGAGAGAGCCCTACAGAGTAAGGGGCAGGCTCTCTTCAAACAGGAAAAACAAAGACTGTTTCCCATTAGAGATAAAACACGCTGAAGTGCTCAGAGGCAGAAAGGCTGAAGTTCGCGTGCAACTCCAGAAAACTAATACACACCTGTGGATGTATCATGTAAACATATGCGTATCTATCTAGAACGCATATGTGTAAAAAGAGGGAGAAATACGAAGCAAATGTGTCAGCATATTAACATTTTGGGAATCTCTTGTGTGTTTTTGTAATACTTTTTAAAACCTGAGAGTATTTTAATACCGTTTCAAACACAAAAAAACAATAGGGAAAGTGTTACTGGAACTCTCCACATATCAGCCACCTCCATTCCTGGCTACGTGGTGGTTTGCAGCTGCCTTTGCACTCATTTTCTCACCGTGCGGCTGGGGCGACAGTGTGACCTGGTGTCGCCACTCATCTTCTGGGTCAGAGGAGAACAGCAGTGTGTAAACACACGTGCACACACATGCGCACACGTATAAACACAAACCACCACAGGGTATCCCTCCTGCTCCCTCAGTGCGCTGTGGAAAGGCAAGGCCAGCTTTAGCCAGCCTGGGTGGAAGAAGAGATTTCTGGGTGGCCCAGTCTTGCTTCAGAGAACTTTCTTTCTCAGAGGAACTGAAGGGCCCAGGAGGACACAGGCTGCCTGTAAAGCCAGAGTTCTCTTCCTGAGAGTCACAACATACACACAGCCAAGGTGGAGAGTGTTGTTAGATGAAGCTGGGACAGGAAGGGGGGCCAGCATGGCCCCTGCTGCTTCTCAGAGGAGGCGGCTGAGGGCTGGGGTGGACAAGGGCCTCCACTGGCTCTGCTTGGCTCACTCCATATTACACAACCCAGAACAAGGAGTCAAGAAGACAGACTCTGAGTTCCGCTCCATTTTGAATTAGCTGGATGGCCGTAAGCAAAGACCCCAACACTCCCAGAGTTCTGTTTTCTCATGCAACGAGTATGACTAATAACTCATTCATTCATTCATTCATTCATTCATTTTTTTAAAGATAAGATCTCACTGCATAGCCAAGGCTGGCCTGGAGCTTCCAGCTCTCTTGCCTCAGGTACTTAAGTGCTAGAATCATGGGTGTCAGTGTGCTTGGCTTCCCTTAAAGGTAGCTTGGAAGGAGTAGAGGGTTTCTCTGAAAACGTAGTACATCAATATTTGTCTTAGAGTTACTGTTGCTGTGATGAAACACCATGACCAAAGAAACTTAGGGAGGAAAGGGTTTATTTGGCTTGTACTTCCACATTGCTATTCATCACTGAAAGAATGCAATCCAAGCAGGGCAGGAATTTGGAGGCAGGAATTGATGCAGAGGCCACTGATACTGGCTTGCTCCTCGTGGCTTGCTCAGCCTGCTTTCTTACAGGACCACCAGCCCATGGATACAGCACCGACCATGGGCTGGGCCCTCCCCTACCGATCACTAATTAAGTAAGTGCCTTACAGCCAGATCCCATGGAGGCATTTTCTCAATCGAGGCTCCCTCCTCTCTGATGACTCTAGCTTGTGTCAAGTTGACATCAAACTAGCCAGTTCAAATAACCCCTTGTCAACAATACACAAACACATCATTTTTCAATTAGAACCTTTCCTTTCTCATTTATCCCCAAGATGGCTCATTAATATTAATATCACAATATAAAACCTAAGTAACCTTAAAAGTCCCACAGTCCTTACAAATGCAAACACATTAAAACCTCGGTCTCTTTAAAACATCCAATCTCTCTGAAAGTCCACAATGTCTTTTAAAAGTTCAAAGTCATTCAGCTGTGGGCTCCTGTGAAAATCAAAATTCAATACCTTCTCAATGAGAGCAGAACCAGGGCACAGTCAATACCCGAACAAAGCAAAACCAAACTCCAATAGTGTAAATCACTCAGCGTTCAATGTCTGGGATTCACTCAGGATCTTCTGAGATCCTCCAAAGGCATGGGTCACTTCTCCAGCTCTGCCCTCTGCAGCACACACAGCTTGTCTTCTAAGCTTGGGCTGGCTCCACTCCCCTGCTGCTGCTGTTCTTGGTGGCCATTCCATGGTACTCATATCTCCAAAATGTTGGGGTCTCCTGCTGCAACTGGGCTGCACTTTCACCAATAGCCTCTCTCCATGGTACCTCAACTACTCTGCATGATCCCTTCAGTCCTGGGCCTTCAACTGCCACTGAGGCTGCACCTTCACCAATAGCCTCTCCTGGCCTCTTAGTGCCAAGCCTCAGCTGTTTTTCATGGCCCCCTTCATGCCTTCAAAACCACTACCGCTTGGGTGACTCTTAGACTACAAGTTTGGCTGCCCGTGCAAGGTACAACCATGGCTGCCTCCGAAACACAGCTTCTGTGTGCTGACTCTGAGGAGACACTTCCCAGAAGATTTCACCTCAGCGATGCTAGCCTGAGTCACCACTAAGTTCTCAGCTCCAGCTGACCAGCGTAGAGTACCCCAGCAAAGCAGGTGTTTCACTTTAGTGCTTGTGGTATCTTGCTGTTCGCAGCTGATTCACAAGCCCCAGTTAACCAAAACCATAAAATCTTAATTCAAAATAACAAATGGCACCCATAGGGTCTTTAAACTTCCCTCTGGAAGCTCACAAGCCAGGCCTCCATCCTCTGCACTGCTCTCAACATTCTTATCTTCAAAGTTCCTACACAGCAGCTCCGCAAGCACTGAACATTTATTGACTTTTCTTTCACAAAGTTCTGCAGTCCTTCCACAATCCTCCTCAAAATAACATGGTCAGGTCTGTCACTGCAATGCCCCATAATCCTAGTGTCAACTTCTCTTAGTTAGGGAAACGCCACGGCAAAAGAAACTTGGGGAGGAAAGATGTTTATTCCCACATCACAGTTCATCATCAAAGGAAGTCAGGACAGGAACTCAAGCAGAGCAGGAACCTGGTGGCAGGAGCTGATGCAGAAGCCATGGAGGAGTTCTGCTTATGGATTTGTTCCTCATGGCTTGCTCAGCCTGCTTTTTTTACAGAACCCAGGACTACCAGCTCAGGGACAGCATCACCCACAATGGGCAGGGCCCTCCCCTATAAATCACTAATTAAGAAATTGTACTACAGGCAGCCCGATCTTATGGAGGCATTTTCTCAATTGAGGCTCGCTTCTCTCTGATGACTCTAGCTGTGTCAAGTTGGCATAAAACTAGTCGGGACAGTATTGTTCACTCTT
>CABHPQ010164764.1:0-23224 GCA_902168405.1 Peromyscus aztecus | reverse complement strand
CTACTCTACTGTATCCCACTGTACTACTCTACTATATCCCACTGTACTACTCTACTATATCCCACTGTGCTACTCTACTATCCCACTGTGCTACTCTACTCTATCCCACTCTACCTCATGCTGTGACTCCTGCAGGAGGTTAACAGCCCCACCACTACCACCACTACCCTCATGGTGCAGTAGATTCCTCCTATACCCTCAGCTCAGCTGGCCCAGCTACTTGTTTTACTCACTTCCTATTTTTCCCCTGCTCGCTGGCCCTCCTCCTCCTTGCCTGAATGCTTGCTCCATCTCACCTCCCTACTGTCTACTTCTCTTGGCTCCTTTTGGCTTTTCTCCTTTGCTGTCACCTTCCCAAAAAGCCATTCACTCTGCATCTTCTGGTGGCATTGATGTCTCTGCCCAGAAGATGGTACTTCCTGGCAGCAATAGCAGGAAGAGCCTCTACCCAGGAAACAGGGCCTCTGATTCTAACACTTTCTGCAGACTTGGGAACTGACTCATGTCTCAGAGGCACTCAGATTCACTCGGGTTTTAGCAAAGCAAGGATGGATACTGCCATCTTCTACTGGCTGTGGTCGCCATTCACTAGGAAGATGGCCAGAATATGTCTAAAGTGAGCAGACCACTTCAGTCTAACCCAGAAAAGACTCACCACAGTCCTGATTCATCATTGGAACAATGGATTGATTTGTCTTGGCCCTAATGTCTAGTAGCCTGAAGATAACTGGCTATCAAACATTTTTTACCATGTTCTACAACTGGAAATCAATATACAATCACATGAATATATACAATATACATATTTATAAGCATTTAAATATTTGCATTCCTAAAACAAAAGTTGCACAGAACATTTTTTCCTTGTTATAGTCAAGATTCACATCTTTAATTCATTTTAACATATTCTATTCAACCTAATTAAGATACTAATTTTGATCTAGCGATGTTTAACCTTTCTTGTATATGAGTGTGCCCTTTCTAACCAACATGATAAAGACTGTGCATCCCTACTTTGATTGTTTTACAGCATATAAAAATAAAACTCATAGGATCACAAAAGCAAATGATTATATTAAAAGTCAGTCCTTTTCTTGGGCCTTGAGGAATGAGTCCATGTCAATAGCCCTCAGATTAAGAACCCCCGTGTGACTAAATTAGTTTCACAGACATCTACAGTGTAGTAACCTAGAGTGTGGATAAGTTGACTGTAAATAAGGCCTCAGAACACTATGTAGCAATTAAATGTTTCAGCTACTTATCAACTTGTTATGGTTTTAACACTTTCTTTTCTCTCCCTTTCCTCCTCCTCCTCCTGCACAGTCACTCACCCAGATAAACAGGTGTACATACTTCACAACCCCTGCACACATGCATACGAAACACACAAACACACATTCCCACACACTTTCAGGTTTCATGTCATAGATATAGAGAGAGGCATAAGGCCCTAGGCCATTACATCCAACCCCTCCAATGCCCTTAATGGTGTTCCCCGACTTCCCCTCAGTCCCAGCTCCTCAGACTCCCTCCTTCAGGGCTTATTATCTCTGTAGGACAGCACTCCCACCCTGGCTTTTCTTAGTTTCTTTCACAGCATTATGAATTGATAGCTGCCTTCTGCCCTGGAATAACAGTGGAGAATGGTAGTGGCTCAGCCCAGAGTCTCTGACCTTTATTTTCTCAGGCTTCAGTGAGTCTTCTATGGCAGGTGTTTCCCTTTGATAGGCAGCTTCTGCCTCCCACCAGATGACAGTTGCTCCATGTGTCATGCCCGGCCTACAGCGGAAGCGCGGGCTTGGCTCACAGTGGCCACGCTGAACATGCTGTATCCCCAAGATGGAGCAGCTCAGCCAGGGCTTGTGAGAGGAAATATAGTCACTGTCACAACTGAATTATGTGGGTGCTTCCCCAACGGTGTCCTACAGCAATTTCCTGCTGCCAGAGCAAAGTGCCAGCGGTGAATTGTTTTCTCCTTTGCACATAGGAAGAGGAAGGCTCTCTCTCAACAGATTCCAGGTAACATAAACCGGTAGGAAGTCTCTGCCTTGTGAGGCATGTTATGGTTATATTGGATGCTCTCCCAATGATAAGTTAGAGCCTTGCCCTCCAGCGTTTTAGAATGCAAGCCAATTTGGAGAAAGGGAGTTTACAGAGGTAATCAAATTAAAAGGTTGTTAGGGCTAGTGAGATGGCTTTTCTAAAAATAGGATGGCAGTCTTTCTAGACTAGACAGTCTAGCAAGCTCCTTTAAAAATGATCACATTATTCACAGACTCTGTGTGTGTGTGTGTGTGTGTGTGTGTGTGTGTGTGTGTGTGTGTGGTGATGCAGGTAAAGGCATCCTGCCACTGAGCTTGATGACCTGACTTTTATTCCTGGGACCTACATGGTGAAGATACAGAACAGACTCCTATGAGTTGTCCTCTCACCTCAACCGGCAGGCCATGATATGCACCCATACTCCCACCCCCCACACCCCTACACACATACATTCACACACACACAGTGAACGGCACACAGTAAAAATGTAAAGGAGATGGCTAGAATGTCTATTCTACGAAGACTTCTTTCTATGTTATTAAGTAAGTGGGGGGAGGGGCAGAAAGGCAGCCCCATTAAGAGTGACCTCACTGTGATGAGACAAGGGGATGACAGAGAAGGCATCGACGAGCCAAGGAAGGAGGCCTCAGAAGAAATCAACCCTGTTGACATCTTAACTTTGGTTTTCTAACCTCCAGATTGTGAGCAGTCACCCTGTCTGTGTTGTCTGACTCTGAGATGGGAGTGGGGATCAGAATGATTATCCCTCTGTCTGCACACAGAGCAGTTTCAAACGACAATGACATGCGTGTCCTACCTCTCTAAGGGGGCCAGGTTTGTGCCACCATAATAACACAGGAAAGGGTGGAGAACAAGTTGCCTCTCTTCTCCTTCAGGATGGAAGGCAGCGGGACCACTCTAGAATTGATTCTATTACCAAGATTCCCAGAACACAAACACAAACATAAATCTTAACATTCGCTTTCTACCTAACAGTGTTAAAGATGAGATTTCATGGCTTTGACCTCGATGACTAACAGTCTCTAACCAGAAAATGCTACCCTGTTATACAGTTAGAAGCCCAGATATAACCTAGGAGATTTCAAATGATTTCAGTCCCATAAGTTCATATAGGAAGACAGGCACTGAGAGACCCTGAGAGGGGATGGACTTGCCCAAGGTCACAGAGCAGGAAAAATCCCCTAGATGCCCCTCTGAGGCACATCACTTCCTTGAGTCTCCAGCACTACAGGCTGCAGGCACGAACTCCTGAAGCCAAGGTTGTCCTCTGTATCTTACCACTCTTCTTCCTACGTGCAATGATTCGGAAGTTCAAAGGTCGCAAACACTTCATAGGGCCACCCAAAACTACTGACGGGACAACCGATGACAAGAATATTTATTTTAAAGTCTCTGGTTTTCATAAAGACAACCCTCCCCCTCCAGGGAAAAAATAAAACCCTCCCCGATACCATGCTCCTATTATGTGCCTAGACTGTCCCTATTAGGTCCGCTTAAGAGAAGGCCACTTAAGAAATAGTGCTTTCTTGGTGCACATAATTACTGTTTAGTAGATCCTTTTTAGCCAATGAAATTATAAACCTTTTTTTCTTCACTTTTAAACCTCTTTCTCCTGTATCATAACTTTCTTTTCCCTCAAAATTCAATGAATTATACGAGTTATTTTTGGTCCTTTCCAGTGGTTACTGTATGTAAAGGCCATCGTTTTCTTCTAGATGAGAAAACGCTTATTCCAAACTATAGTGTCGTTGCTTTTATTATTCTTTCCATCACAGTGTGGGAGAAGACCGTTCATCAAATGATAAGTCTCTCATTTGCGCCACTAGAGAAATATCGTGAAGATCACTGTGAGCCTCTGACATCGTGTGCTTCCACCCATCTGAGAAGAACAGGGGGTCTTCAGACCATGGAGCCTATGAGGAAACTGGGATAGGCACCTCCAGGGCTATATACCTATCTCTCGCCCCCAATTCACTGGATTTTCCACTACCCAGGAAATTGCAGAAATTCTTCACACCTCCTCAAGTCCATTACAAGCTGGTCTTGTAATCGTTTATATTTATTTCAGCAATATAGAAGCTTGGGAACACATGGTTCCTGCCTCTACATAATAATGCACAATCAGTTTGGTTAATTTTGAGTTGCTCCAGCTTCAGCACTAAAATGGTTTCACAAGTTCATCCATGAATCAGAATCCAGAAGCTGTAAGCAGAATGGTATGCACATGGCAAGTTATTAACCATCCTTTACCTCGGTTTCCCCTTACTTAAAGTAGACATTTATACTTTTATTTTATTTTATTTATATGATTATATGAATAATTATATGAATAATGCCTAGAAAAGGCTTAATAGCCGTAACAACTCAATAGATGTGAATGAGTCTTATTCTGGCTACAAGTAAGAAAATGTTACTCAAAAGTGGTTTAATAAATGTTTGCATGGAAATGTAAAAGAATTATTATTATAACTCTAATAACTACAGGATGGAACAATAGTAATCTTGGACTCTGAATTGAGAAATATTAAGTCACAGATGCAACCCTGCCATGAAGGGGTTTGTGACTTGGGAACAGCATTAACCTTTCTGGGTCTGGGCACCTTAATCACCAGCTCTAATGTTAAATTCTCAACCAGAGAGAAACACCCCAGAAGTACAATGAACAGCATGGCTGACACAGGAAGCCTTTCCACCCCGCTGAGAGCTTTTGTCCTTCCTGAAGTGAGGGAGATGCTTCCTTGGTCGATACCCACAAGAAAAAAAAAAAAAAACTCCTGGGCCTGAAGCACCCTATCCCCAAAGCAAGAATTATCCCAGCCTTTCCCTCTGGGGAGTCAGTCTGCCCAGATTCAAGCAGGAGAAGGGAGCAGATGAACAATGGGCGTCGGAGCAATTAGTTTTGGCAATTAGGCAGGCAATTAGTTCTGCAGAATGTAGAACAGGAGTAGAAGGTAAATCAGCAGCGTCAGAGGTGACAGGAAATGTGAGTGAGCCTCAGGCTCCAGTCACACGCAGGTGAGAAGACCCACAACTCCCCAGCCTCTTTCCCCTTCCACTGTCAAGACCGCAGGGGAGGTTGCTTTCCAGGAGCAAAACTGCTCAGGGCTTTCAGGCCCCTGTTCGAATTTCTCCCTCTGAAAGCCACACATTCTCAGGGTTTTCTCCAGCTGAGGCCCTGTTGCTTTCTCCCCAGGAATCCTATCTGCAATGTTGAAATTCTGAGATGCAATTTCCCGGGGACTCTCTCAGCAAAGAGTTCATTTGTTGTTTTCAAAGCTTGGGAAGATTTCCTCTAAGGGCCAATTAATATTTCACTTATCTAGGGGTGAAGGAGCGCTAACATTACATAATTCCGTGATATGAGGAGGGGGCACTAAAACCGTGCTTAAAAGGCAGAGCCCTGGGCTTGAGTACCAGCTGGGCTTCTTACGAAGCTCTGGGTTTTGGTTTCATCAGCTCCCAAATGGGAATAATGATCTGAGAGCCCGACAAAATGTGTGGCACTTCAGTTGGTCTTGTCAATTCCGATTTGGGGAGCCCATATATTAAAAAACTATGTTTATCTGAAATTCAAATTTATTTGGTCAACTTCTATTTTTTGTTGCTAAATCTGGCAATTTTAGATATTAAAAATAATAATACCCTTCTCAGAATGTTATTGAGGTTAAATCAAATACCACACAGCATGACTAACAAGGAATGGGGGGGGAGGGAGCTAATGTTCCTTTCTTTCTCTTTTCCTCTACCGCTATCATCTAATTTGATTAAACTTGTTCTACCGAGTCCAGAGGTTTACAATAACACCAGTGGCAGCTGGCTGGTTTTTCAGAAAAGGAAAATCTTTCTATGAGTTGCCTACACCAAAGGTTTTGGGCTAGAGACCTCTCAAATGAAGGCAAGAGTGAAAAAGAGAATGTCTGGACATGATGTCACTGTGCGCCCCGCCCCCCTCCCTCCCCTAAACCAGTGTTTCCAGCCAACTTTCTTGTGACTAAGACCTCCAAGCCACTTAGAAGGCCAGGGAAATCAGGGGATGTGGTAAGGTAGGAAGCACTGGTCACAGTAGCGATACTCAGGAGAAGTAGGGGTGGGAGCCAGGGCTTGCTTTCCAGTCCACTGTGCAGAGTTGTGTTCCCATGACCCACCTAACCAAAGGCACCTTCAGAGTCTGTGAGACACGATGCCGAACCAATTATAGGAGCCCTCGTTAAGAAAAAGATGCGGAATTACAAATACAAAATTAGACATGAAACTGAATATTTACTTAGAATGAGAAATTATATCATGACAAATTACAGGAGTGCTGGAGAATTAGGCCCCTTTCTTCTAAAAATCCCTACAAGTGATTTTGCCAGAAATGCTGACACAGAAACGTTTGCTGATTATAACCCGGCTTCCTCTCTCCACCTGGAGCCTTAGCAACCCAGGCACTCACACCAAACACCCCCAACAGGAAGGGACCTGTAACCTACACCTTATTAGCGTCATTATATATCTTCTCTTGCATTTACCTGAATACCTTTACAGCCATGTTTCTTATACGAGCAATAGTGTAAGAATGTTGATGGGAAACAAAAGGTGAAGGGAATTCTCACACTTCCGCCATTTTAACCAGCCATCTGTCTCCCTCTTCTCTGGGTTCTTTTCAATGTTCACGCACATGCACAACGTATAAGGCCGAAACCATGATACCTTCATGCGTGTTATGCTTCTGTAACATAATACTGCAAGCTGGGTCATTTATGAACGACAGTAATTATGGCTCTGGAAGGTGGGGAGTCCAAGGACAGGTACTGTCTTCGGGCTGCTGTCTGTGCTATGCACGTCCTAACATGGTGGCAAGGTAAGTGAATGCAACAGAGTAAGACTGGGGAAGGTCTTTTTCTTTCATCAAAAGCCCACTCCCACGGAACAGTTTTAATTCACTCGCGAAAGACTTTGTGATCCAATCACATTTTTAAGTCTGGCACCCCCTTAACACTGATTACAATAGCATCCCATGTCAGTATGCATTCGGGAGGGACCTTGTAACTACAGCACACCATTGGATGTCTGTCAGGGTGTTTTCCACTTAGCATCGCATCACTTTCCTATGTTTCTCCGTACCCTCCATCACGGTGACATTTCAAGGCTGGATGATTATTCCCTTTCTTGTCGTTGTTAAGAAATCAGATACAGATGAACTTGGTAAAGGGAAACTGAATTTGAGGTTACTGTGAACAGTTTTAAACTTAAAACACATGCACACACACACACACACACACACACACACACACGCAATTTTTGAAAAGATTCAAGCAACATTGTAACTCACACGGGAGTAAATAATCTGTCATTTTAAAGAGAAAGATCACTTCAACCATGTATTAGGTGTGGGCAGAAAAAGAAACTACCAGCAGCAGGCTGGCATTCCATTTTTCAACTAATTTCTTCAGTGAGGTGCTTCCAAATCTGTTGAACATGCCGCTCCTCAGGAGGTGAAAGAATTGAATCACTTTGCCATGTGACTGGATACCAGAGTGGACAATGTTTTTCTTAAGAAATATTTCCTGATGGAAAGGATTCCTACTGGAGCCACACCACACCAATTCTATGGCAATAATTTCATTACATCCATTAGAGCACACATTCACCCTAGAAGGCATTATGAGGACCCTCTCTGGGGGAAACGTTTGAACAAAACATTTCAACAGTGCTCGGTAGCTTTCCCTTCCTGGGTGAAAATTAGGAGTCGAGTACTCTATGATTCATAACTTCACAGAACAGTTCCTGTGGGTGGACACACGTCACTCACATCCCCCTTACAAGCCTAAGGCTACACCTCCTTACCTTTTACTTTCTGAACTTCTCTGTAGGGTGCAGCAACCAAACCACCCTGTGCAATTTTGACTTTTAAAATCTCCAGTGTAAAGATCTAGAGCAGAGAGGGGGAAAAAAATCAAATGAAACCTCCTATTTCAGATTCCAAGCTCAGAGTGGGAAACGCCTTTTCTGTGGCTTGGAACTGTCTCCACAGCCCATCGAATTTATAAGTAAAGGTGATTATGGCCCATCACAACTCACTTAGAGCAGCAGACCAAGATGGATATGAGCTACTAAAATCACGGTTAAGGCAATTTTAGAATGAGCCTTCACATTAATGGGCATGACTCATCTTATTCTGTGGTTCCCAATATATCAAAGGTTGCTGAAAGACGTCTCCTCTCTGCATCTCTCATGTTCTCACATACAGGGCAGGAAGGAGGTCTGAGAAGATGAAGTGGAAGGTAGTAGGCCACAGCCAAAGGATGATCTGTTTCTGCTGCAAGTAGATTAAGTGCCATTTTCTGACAGTATCTGACAGTATCAAGGCTTTGACTCTCCCCAGTCCTCAGCCTGTAACCTCCTCTCAGACTTCATGGCTTAGATGCCCTGGGATGAAAGGTGGAGTGTGAAGGGCATCCATAAGAACTGTTTGACCGGAGCTCCTCAGGCATCACCCTTTCTTCTGAAGCAGTGACTCATCTGGTCTCACAAGAATCAGAGTACTCACAAGACTTCTGCCTGGTCAAGACAAAAAAAGGGGAAAAAAAAAAAGCCTGTGCACATTATTTTTTTTTCCTCTTAATTTTATAAATGCCAATGTCTATGGAACCCAAAACAGGGAATGACATTCTGACCAGCCAATTTTCTCACTGAAGCTTGTACAAGGGGAAATTTTCTTTGCTTCCTATTTTTATGCTGTCTTCTAGTGTTGCTGGCACGGGTAACAATCACACTTGGCGCTTCTGTCTTGCCTGTCATCCAAAGATTTCAAAGTGCTGTGCAGAGGGGAGGGAGGGGTGGCATGTTCATTCTCAAAGCAGGAAGGGAGAGAGGTCAGCTCTGTTGTTCCTGGTGAGTGACTAGGATGCAGAGGTGATGTGACTTAGATGCCTGCTCTGCAGAGCATCAGGGGTAGAAGCAGGCTAGAACACTGGCTTCTTAATTTCTACTCAATCTACTGTTCACTCATCCCAGCTGATATGACCCCTCTTCCCAGGGCCCAACACAAGGCTCAGCGTGACAGGTATGAACAGTTTGCTAAGTGTCTGACCCTACAGAGAAACTGAAAAGCCAAATAAGAGGGGTTTGATTTGTTCTTGAGATTTGCTTTTCAAGTGTCAGGAACTTGGACAAAAAAAGCCTAAAACCTTGGTGCGAATCCACTGGGTGAAAATGGCTAGCAGATTTCAGTACTTGAAAATATCAGAGTATTGGCAAGGAAACCCAACAACATGATCTTAAAGTCTGCAGTTGGGGATGTAATTAGCACAACCACTGGAAAAAACTACTTGGCCCTGGCTTGTAAAACAGATCATGCAAATACACTTCCATCTAGTAATATTACTTCTACATGTAGCCTCAAGAGAAACCCTCACCCATAGGCTCCAAGAATATGCACACCAATATTTAGAAAACAAAACATTATCCACTGGTGAAAATAAATGAGCCACATCTTTTTTATAAAATATAGATTAAATTCTATATCCATAGAGGGAAAAAATAAGTCAGATAAAATAAGTGAGATAAAAAATAAATTTTTGTGAAGAACTGCTGTGGGATGCCTTTCTGTATGCTGTGAATATGTGTTGCTCTGATTGGTTGATAAATAAAGCTTCATTGGCCTATGGCAGAGCAGGTGGAGCCAGGCAGGAAAATCCAAGCAGATAGGAGGAAGAGAAAGGAGAGGCAGACAGTCGCCAGCCGCCAAACGAGAAGCAAGATGCCAGTAGATCGGTAAAGCCACGGAAAACATGGCAAAACATAGATTAATAGTTGATTTAAGATATAAGAGCTAGCTAGCAAGAAGCCTGAGCCATTAGGCCATACAGTTTGTAAATAATATAAGCCTCTGTGTGTTTACTTGGGTCCCAGTGGCAGCAGGACTGGGTGGGACACAGGAAAACTTCAGACTACAAAGACCTTTTTTTTTTTTTTCCTGAAGCTCAAAGGTAAGAAAAGCACATGCATGATTAGAGGAACAAACACACACATCATAAAACTAGGGGTAGGAGTTAGAAGCAGAGGAAGCAATAATAACACAAGTGGCATGGTAGTCCCATGGAAAAATCAAGGTCTACGTGGGGGCGGGTTAGGGAGGGGTGCAGGACAGTGCAGCTGATGAGTTCAAGCTCCTCATCATACATATGTGACATATTGTTTTCAGGCATTATAAAACAATTTCAGTCAGTGCTAATGAGCTAGCAGTGGGTAGGAGGGATCTCCAGTGAAGATATCTGCACAGGTTTAACTCCTTTACAGATGATAAACGGTTAACATTTTTTTGAGGGACAGCACTTTTTGAAATGTCTGCCCAACTCCAGTCAAGAAAGTGTTCAAAACAAGGATGTCATAAAAAGATTTATTGTAGCAAGTTTGTAACTAGCTTACGCAAATGAGAAGCAAGATCCTAAAACTCAATAAAAGTTCTGGGAAAGTGTATGAACAAACAATTTTAGGAAAAAAAATTCAAATGAGGAAGAGATGAAAGATGTTTGAACTGTGCCAGTAAACAAAGAAATGAAGGATGTATGGAGAAATTTTCTTCTCTTAACTCTAAGGCTGCTGAACATGGAAAACCTAGACACTAGTGGTAGTCTAGTGGGGGTTGCTCTATGAGGTACAGCCTTCTGAGAGGTGCTCTAGAGATAAGATTCAGTGGCTTTTAATTATACCTCCAAGGCTTTGTTCAATAAAGTCCCGGAAGCTTCTCCAAAAGAAATCATTAGAGTCCTAAAAATATTCACAGCAAATTACCTTTCATAGTGGAAATTAGCCTAAATATTGAACAACTGGAAAGTGGTTAAAGTATTGAGCATCCTCAATGGAGGCCATACAACCATTAGCAGTGAGATTTTAAGGAATGTTTATTGATGGGAAAATGGCCCGCAAAAGTATTTGCACTGCCCAATTTTATATTCATGACACACACATGCACACACGTGCACATAGGGACATGTGGAAACTGTGGAAGGTTTAAACAGTGGTTGCTATAGTATGAGCTCTGATAGTTTTCACTTTCCATTTTGTTCCCTGTTACAGTTTCAACAGGCAGTTTCCTAGATGAGCAATGCCATATAAATAAACACCATTGAAAAGAATAGAAAGTATCTTCAATACAGGGGAAGACACTCCATAGTTAAAAGCC
Organism: Peromyscus aztecus; assembly: GCA_902168405.1. Taxonomy (NCBI): domain Eukaryota; kingdom Metazoa; phylum Chordata; class Mammalia; order Rodentia; family Cricetidae; genus Peromyscus; species Peromyscus aztecus. Next base: position 11,991 of record CABHPQ010164764.1, on the reverse strand, counting down.
ACAAAAGCTGAGCCCTATAATGTTCACTGTAGTGCCACGAACTATCCCAGTTTGTCAAGGGTTCTCTGCTTTTGCAAAATCCTCAAGGAAGTGAGGACAGTTGGCCATCATCCTACCTTTGGAGTGAGAGCCTCATTCTAATAAAAAACATTTCCCCTCTAAATGTCAACCTTCGTCTTAATAATTGCTTCGGTCTCCATATAGCTGTGGCTACAGTGGCCTTGCAGACTTCTGCCTAAGTCACCTCTTAAAGTGCTCGATAATAATGAGCAGAGTGCTTAGACTGTCCATCCGGCTTAGCTACATCACTCAGTCTCAATGTGCACTCAAGGAGGTCACTCTTGTGTTGAGGAAGACATCTCATTCTGGCACTGTGTATATGCTTTACATGTGTAGAGGGTGAGTGGCACTTGGCTTCTAGTTGCCAGGGGAAAGCTGAGCCCTGGGAAATGCATTGGACTGATGACACAAGTCCCGACTCCCCCATAAGGCTCGGTGGAAGAGTAAAGACTAAGGTGAGCACCGGCTTTCCCATAGATGGTCTTACACAACTGCAACAAACCCTCTCCCACAGTAGGTCTTCAGGAAGTTCTTCTGTAGCACCCTGTGATGGAAGCAACTGCGGTCTCCGTGTCAATAAGAGGCGCAGTGAATGGCAGGTGAGAGGGATGCAAAGAATCAGAATGACCGCCTCTTGCACTTCCCAGTGGTGGGAGTGCCTTGGAGTGGCTACTTCCCCACTCTCTTGAGCCTCAGTTACCTCAGGAATAAGATGGGTGGAGGGTGCTCTTGGCACGGACACCACAGGGCTGTAAAGATTTATGCAGGCAGCAAGAGTTCAAAGCAATGCCTGTCAATGGGTAGGCAGAAAGGGGGCCCGAAATTCAGGAGTACTAAGAACCAGGAAGAGTAGAAGGCAGGCTGACAAGAATGGTCTATTGAGCTATGCAGTCTTCCCAGAACCTCAGTGAGAAACTTCCACATCTGTCCCAAGCTGGGGTGAGAGTGGGGCTTTTGTGTCTCCACAAGCAATCAGAAGAGAGTCACCCAGAGAATGAAATGGGGGCTTAGTGTCATAGCTGAGGGAGTCACCACCTCCTCCTGCAGATTGAGGGACTAGGGTCTACAATCCGTCTGTGTCTAGGCCACTCTTCCCACCACTGTTTTCAGCTAGTGGGGTAGTCATTGCAGGCCCCTTCCTGTGAGGTGGGGATAGATCTGTTAGCTGACTTTGTTAGAGAAATCCCTTAGGGTTTTCCTGTGTCCTTTGACTCCCCAGTGGCCTAGATCCTTCCTTCCAGCCTTCCTTTCTTCTTTTACTTTAAGATCAGCCCTCTCTAGATGCCTTCATACTGGTGGTGAAGAGTTAAGTACAACCTTACTCTCCCTGCAGGAGCAATGTTTAACTTTGGCTTTGGTAAAGTCTCTTTCGTTTTACTGTTTGATCTAAAAAACAAAACTGGAAAAAGTAAGCAAACAAAATTAAGCACACTCCAAGAACCCAAGTGCCCATCTGGGAAGGCCAAAAACAGGGCAGAAGAATTGTTCTCTAAAAGGGGACTGAAGAAGTACAAGGATCCATTGGATCAGGAAAAAGCCTCACAGGCAGGGCAAAATGCAAACAAGCATTAATCTGGATTAAGAACTGTATCTTATTTCTGAGTTTTTCTGGTGATCCTTAAAAGTTCTTTGAAAATATATTTGGGGGGTACTAAAAAATGCCGACTGGTTAAAGTACCTCTTCCTTAGATTCTTATTATTCTGAAGAAGTATTAAGAAATATGGATAGCCGAGCGGTGGTGGTGGTGCACGCCTTTAATCCCAGCACTCGGGAGGCAGAGGCAGGCGGATCTCTGTGAGTTCAAGGCCAGTCTGGTCTACAGAGCGAGATCCAGACAGCAAGGACTAAACAGAGAAACCCTGTCTTGAAACCCCCTCCCCCGCAAAAAAAAAGAAATAAGGACCATCAGACAGATGGGGCCATGGTTTTGTTGATAAAGTCCTTACCTTGCAGAATGAGGATCTTGGTTTGGTCACCAGAACCCATGAAAGAGCCAGGCATGGTGGTGCACACATGTGACCCAGCATGGGACTTTCTGGCTTGTTTGACAAGTTCAGGCCTGTTAGAAACCCTATGTTAAGGGAAATGTGAGGTGCCTGAGGAACAATGAGAAAGATTATCCTCTAGCCCAGTGGTTCTCAACCTGTGGGTTGTAAACCTTTTTGGGGGATGCATATCGCAAAATTACAGTTGTGAAGTAGCAACAAAATAATTTTATGCTTGAGGTCACCACAACATGGGGAAGTATATTAAAGGGTCACAGCATTAGGAAAGTTGAGAATCACTGCTTTAGTCTCTAGAAGCGAGTACACACACACACACACACACACACACACACACACACACACACACACGCACTAAAAAGAGGACAGACAATGCCACCTAAGCCTACACCCTAATTTTTTGCAAGGGAAGCAGGAAGCGTTGGAGGAAGTTTCTGGGGGTTAAGACAAGACACTGCTTAATTCTCAGAGTCCCGACAGATGCAGTATGTGATTTCTGAGCACTTGGAAAGGAAAAGCAGTGATCAGTAAGAGACGACATATGTTCCTGAAGCATGGGTCATGCAAAACCTCCCTCTTTATTTTTCTCCCAGTGAGGAGCATCAACGGTATCAATTAGTTTAATTACACAGAGTATTTGACAAGGCTGATCATATTGGCTTCGCGAGTAAGCTGGAAAACATAGCTAAATTATTAGCCCAGTACCATCCTGCCATTCATTCCTTCCTTTGTTCACACCTTCACTCAGTCACTATTAATTCTCTATTCTACACTGCGCCAGAAAGCCACAGCACCCTGTTCAAACTAGGGAATGCATCACCAACTTCAACCTAAGGAAACTTTCTGAAGATGCTTCCGAGATGTGGCCTAAGACCAAAAGCATCAGAATAGCATATGGTGCTTGTTAAAAATGCACATTCCTGGAGTCACGTCTCAGACTCACTGAATCCAAATTTCAGGAAATGAGACTCAGGGATCAAGCATATTGAACACATGTCCTGAGTGATTCTTTAACACTCTCAAGTTTGAGAATTACTGAGAAGTCATTCTCTACCCTCCTAAAATTGTCAACATTTTAATCAGTTAGTAGTTTGGATTCTAATATACACCAGGGCTGGCCAGGTGTGACAACACACACCTTTAATCCTAGCACCTAGGAGGCAGAGACAGACAGATCCCTGTGAGTTCAAGGGTAGCCTGGTGTACATAGTGAGTTTCAGACCAGTCAGAGCTACATAGTGAGTTCCTGTCTCATTAAAAAACAAAAAAGCACAAAACACAAAACAAAACAAAAACTTGGCCTATCAAATTTACACATGACGGAAAGTTAGAGGTAATGCTGATAAACCAGATTGAAAAAAATCAAACTTAAGTCAAAAGACCTTGAAAAGGAGAAGAATGGAATGAAATTAACAATATACGCTTAATAGGGTTAAATGTTAAGTTTTGCATCCAAGTTCAAAGAATCAACTACTTAAATACAAGGTAGGCAAGCTTCAGATTGACAGCAGTTCACTTGATGAAGATTTAAAGTTCAATGAGAGTCAAAAAGGGGAATATTATTTTGAACAGAAACTACTACAAATTTGAGAAGGCATTAGCAGAATTTGAACTTAAGAGGGGAGGGGTAAAGCTGTGCCCTTACTTCATGTACTGCTGAAGCAAACTACTTTTGAATATTTAAAAATGTAAGTTTAATAACCTTGTTAGAGTTTGGATGTTGGACGTCTTTCATGGGCCATGTAGGGAAGGCTTGCTCCCCAGGGTGGTACTGATGAGAAGTGGTTGAACCATTAGGAAGAAGAACCTCTGGGAAGGTTACTAGGCCATGGGACTGTAGGCCCATGCACTCTGTCTGTTTCCTCCTGTTTACTGGAGCATGGGGTCAAAGCTGTCCTTTGCCATGCATTCCTGACATGAGGCGTCACCCTTACTACAGAACCCCAAGCCAGGGGGCGGGGCTCAATTTTGTCCTGGAATCTCCATAACTATGAGCCAAAATAAGTCTTTCCTTTTTTTTTTTAAGTTGGTTGCTTCAAGTGACCAAGAACTGACTAGTACAACCTATTTATTATTTTTTTCATCATTATTAATTTGTATACATTTTACATAAAAACAGAATTACATAACTTTCCTCCTTCAGCCCCTCCCAGGTATCCTCTCTCCAAACACTTCTATCCCCACCAACTCTCAAATTATCCTTTTTTCTTTATTATTATTACATATACACATATATATGTATGTGCAAATACATAAATACAACCTCTGAGTCTGTTTTAGTCTTTTGTGTACATATGGGCTCAGGGTTGACTATTTTTTATTGCTAACTAATAAGGGGACTATCCCTGAGAAAGACTAATTCTCTCTCCCCAATAGTCATTAGTTAGTTACCTGTAGTTCTTTGTCTAGGGGTGAGATCCTTGAACTTATCCCCCTTCCACATCAGCATGTCTGTTGATGTTGCCATTGTTCTGGCCTTGTCTATGCAATGATTTCTATTCCCCTGTTCCACGATGTTCCCTGAGCCATAAAAGCAGGAGCTGTGACGTAGATGTATCCATTGGGTTGGGATCACCACAATCAGTTGATCTAGCATTGGGTCCAGCTGTGGTTTTCTGTGATGGTCTCTCCATCTGCTGCAGAGAAGCTTCTCTGATGAGGCGTGGCAGCTACACTTACCTGTGGGTGTAAGAATAATGTTTAGAATGTAGTTAGGAACTTTTCTGGTCTAGCAAAGAGGCGGTAGCAGATTCTTTTCTCAAGGACGTGATCTCACTAGCCCAGGATGCTGGCTAGCTTTCCGGTACCAGACATGATTTCCCCCCCTCTTGAGTGCTCTTAAGTCCAATTTGACAGCTGTAGGCTATCACCAATATGTGAGTGCCACATAGGCACCTTTAGGGGTATCTTGCCATGTTGGTCCTGGTTGTGGTTCATAGGTGTCACTGCTATATAGAGCTATTAATTGCTTCCCTCCGTTGGCAGCTTCCATAGGATTTTTCTGGTACTATGGAAACTAAATTCCAGCAAGGGAGTTTTCAGGTTGGATCCAGCTCAAATAATCCAAACCCTGTGTTCTCATCAGCAGGGGCTTAACTTCAACTTCAGAGAGGCAGCCAAGGGCGACATCAATAGTCCATAATGTTTTGGGAGTTTCTTGGACTACCTTGACCAACCACTGTGAAGACGGTTTCTCCTGACTGGTACTAGGGTATTTGTTAGTCTATGTTTTTTTACGGGGAACATGATCAGCCCAACTGGCATTACTTCCCTCAAGATATACATAAATATAGAATACTTTTAGGTCAATTTGAAATATTATGATTTCTTGGGGTCTTATCAAACAACCCTGGTGTTATTTGCACCCCATCTCTCCTCCTCCTTCTGTATTGATTGACTAATACAACCCACAGTTTAAAAATGCATGTTAAACAGAGTGTGTGTAAGAGAAGGTAACTAGATGGTGAGGTATATTAATCCCATATTATATGAAGAACTAGTGAGGAAACACTGTGTTTCACACGGGAAAGTGAAAACCCTGGTGTTATGGTAGCTGAATTGATGGAGTTGAGATTCTATTTTGAAGAGGGAAGAAATAGACTTTTTCCATATGGTTTTACAAGAAAGACCTGAGACAACTAAAAACAAGTTTCAGAAAGGACATTTTGGCTTAATATTAGAAACAATTATCTAAAAATTACAGAGGTTTTGTGTGTGTGTGTGTGTGTGTGTGTGTGTGTGTATGTGTGTGTAGTAAGATGATGCCCTTATAAGACAGTGAGTTCTAGGTGTCAGTTAAAATACCTGTGATGCATATTGTGGAGAGTAGTTCTGTCAATCATCAATCAGTCAATCAAAGAAGATGCTGTAGTTGAAATGTTTTTGTCCCTGCCCCAAATTCATGTTTTAGTTTAACCGCTGTGTCAAGAAAAAGAAAACTGCCTGCTTCCGTCCACTCTCACACCACAGTCAATACAGAATTTCTGTGACCTCAAAACACGAGTTTTCCCTAACCAGCAAGCAGTCCTGCAGCAGTGGACACCAGCTGCTCCACTCTAATCCAGATCCTGTCCTCTAATCCCATTTAATTCTGACACCACCTTCCTGGAAATGGCATCAGGCCTCACAGATTGGGGCTCAGTTCCCAAGACTGCTTTGGATTCCAGGCACACCCCAAGATTATTCTACCTGAGCTTTTGAGTAACAGGGAGATGGTTCCCATACCTCTTCCTTGAATTTGATTAATTTGCTTGAGTCGCTCGCAGAACTTGGAGAAGCATTTACTGATATTTGCAGGTGTGTTATTATAAAGGGTACAAATGAATAAATGTATACGGTGGGTTTGGGAGACAGGGCCATGAGTGTCTAAGCCCTCTCCAGCCACTCTCTACTAATGTCCATGTGTTCGGTTAACCGGAAGCTCTCTGAACTTCAGAGGTTTTATGAAGTTTTGTTGCAGAGGCATGCTGGCTCATAGGCTGGGAGAGGAACCCAGCAAGGCCTGTGTATTCGGATCCACTTGAACCCCTCTGTGCAGAATTCTCTAGAAATTAAGACAAAACTCTTCTAGAATAAGGAGGATGTTATTATCAGGTTAAGGTAGTCTGGAAATTTTCTTTATGGTTAACTGAAGGCAGGGGGGTTAGAACTTTAATGATTCACGGTTGCTAGGGATTTATAATCTGGGAAACCTGCAGCCACTTACCCTTAGTATAAACATTCCCTCCTGGAGAGAGGAAGGAGGTTCCTAAGACTCACGAAATGAAAAACTGTACGAGACCCAGGAAGTTTCTAAAACTTACGGGATTTGAAAAACCTTTAGTGTTCTAGTGTGCTCCCCTGTTGCTGTGGTAAACACCATGACCTGGAAAGGAAATCGTTTATTCAGGTTACAGTCCATAATTACAGGAAGTTAGAGCAGGAGGCCAATGCAGGAACCTGGAAGCTGGAAGTAACACAGAAACCACAGAGGAAAACTGTTCCGGTTTTCTCTCTCTGGCTCGTGCACAGACAGCTTTCTTATGTAACCCAGGACCACCTCCCTGCCCAGGAGTGGTATCGCCGCCATGAGCTGGGCCCTGCCACATCAACGAGTAAACTAGAGAACACCACACAGACATGCTCACGGGCCACTCGGAAGGAGGCAACTCTTCAAGTGAGGTTCTCTCTTCCTAAATATGTCAAATTGACGACCAAGATTAGCCATCACAAGTCCACCCCTTGTCAACTTGACACACACACACATCACTGCTCAACTATAACCTTTACTTTTTTTTTTTTAAACCAAGATCACATGTTAACGTAACAATGTAAAACACAGTACAACTTCAAATGTCTCAAGGGCTTTAAAATTTTCAACACTTTAAAAGACCAATGTTTCTTTAAAAAATCCAAAGCCTCTTACTTGTGGGTTCCTATAAAATCAAACCTAAATTGCATACTTTCTAATTCCAAAATGGAAGAACCAGGGACAATTCTAATCATACTTAAGTAAAAACCCAATAGTATAGTTGGCTCAGCTTCGGACATCAGGGGCTCTCTCAGGATCTTCTGGCTCCAAAGGGCTTGAACAGCTCTTTTTCCCTGGCTCTGCTACCTGAAGAGCACACATAGGCTCAGGATGGCACCATTCCACATCTGTCCCTGCTCTTGTTGGTAACCCACAGTCCTGGCATCTACAATCTCTTGAGACCTCCATTGCGCGAGACTTCACCCTCACTATTGTTGTCATCTGGCTTCCCCTAGCGACTCTAACCCTGCCACATGGGGTTCCAAGCCTCAGCTTCTTTCCATGACCCCTTCAGTCTTACAGCTTCCGTGCCACCGGAACCAGTACCACACGAGAGACTCTCACACACTGCCAAATCAGACTGTCGATTTAAGACGCACCCTGGGCCCTGCTGCAGCATGGCTTCTGTGCGCTGACTCTGCAAAAATACTTCCCAGAAGCCTTTGCCTCAATGATGCTGGTCACTTAATTATCACAACTGGTTCTTCAGCCCCAGATGATCACATCCATTATCCCAGGGAAGCACAGGTTTCACAATCCTACCTCCCTTGTCTCCATTTTGCTCAGTTATTTTTTTAATTCCTGCTTCCTTTTCCCTGTATTTTTCCATTTATTAAAAATAGAGGGGTTTTTTTTTTCCTCAGATAATATATACTGATAATGATTTCCCCTCCCTCTACTCCTCCCAGTTCCTCCTCACCTTCTGCACTAAAACGATATGTGGTCCTGGGCTTTTTTTGGTTGGGAGACTTAATGACTATTTCTATTTCACTAGGATTTATAGGTCTGTTTAAATCGCTTATCTGATCTCTATTGAACTTTGGTAAGTGGTGCCTATCGAGAGAATTATCCATTTCTTTTCGATTTTCCAATTTGGTGGAGTACAGGTTTTAAAGTATGTCCATCTGATTCTCTGGATTTCTTTGGTGTCTGTTGTTATGGTCTCCTTTTCGTTTCTGACTTTGCCAATTTGGATATTCTCTCTCTACCATTTAGTTAATTTGAATAAGGGTTTGTTTTGTTTATCTTATTGATTTTCTCAAGGAAGCAATTCTTCATTTCATTGATTCTTGTATTTGTTTGTTGGTTTCGATTTTATTGATTTCAGCCCTGAGTTTGATTATTTCTTGCTGTCTACTTCTTTTGGCTGTGATTTTTTTTTCTTTTTCTTTTAGAGCTTTCAGGTACACCGTTAGTTAGTATGAGGTCTCTCGATTTCCTTTTCTTCCATTTTTTTTTAAAATGTAGGCACTTAGTGATACGAACTTGCCCCTTAGAACCACCTGCATTTTGTTTCCATAAGTTTGTGTATGCTATGTATTCATTTTCATTCAATTCTAGAAAGTCTTTTTCATTTCTTTCTCAGTTTGTCTTGACCCATTTTTCGTTCAGTAGAGAGTTCCCATGAGTCGGTTAGCTTTCTGCTGTTTCTGTTGTTATTGAGATCCTGCTTTAATCTGTGGTGGTCGGATGGGATGCAGGGAGTTATTTCAGTTTCCTTGTCTGTCAAAACTTGCTTTGTGTCTGAGTATGTGGTCAATTTTGGAGAAAGTTCCATGTGGTTCTTTTGTATTTGGGTCAAATGTCCTGTAGATACGGGTTAGGTCCATTTAATTTATACCGTCGGTTATCTCCCACAATTCTCTGCTTGGTTTTGTCTGGTTGGCCTGTCTATTGGTGAGCATGGGATATTGAAGTCTCCAGCTGTCATTGTGTGAGGGTCAATATGTGATTTAGGCTGTAATAGCATTTCTTTTACAAACTTGGGTGCCCTTGTTTTTGATGCATAGATGTTAAGAATTGCAATATCCTCTTGATGAGTCTTTTCTTTGATGGTGGGTAGGTAGTGTCCTTCCCTATCTCTTTTGATTAGTTTTAGTTTGAAGTCTAGTTTGTCAGATAATTAAAAGGGTTACACCGGCTTGTTTCTTAGGTCCATTTGCTTGGAATACCTTTTTCTATCCTTTTACCCTGAGGTAATGTCTATTCTTGATATTGATGTTCTTAGGTGCAGCAGAAGGATGGATCCTGTTTTTTTTCATTCATTCTATTAGTCTCACCCAACCTCCCACAGAGAGTAATATTAAGCTATGAGCCCTCAATGGCTTTTCCAGCTCAATTTCAAACATTTCCTCAAACTACCCCCAAAACAAATGGTCTGGTCCATCATAGCAACAACTCCACATTGTTTCTGCTATCCTTTTCCATTCTAGTTTGTTTCTGTTGCTGTGATAAATAGTATGACCAAAAGAAACTTGGCAAGAAAAAGGTTCATTTTAGATTGCAAGTTATAGTCCACCATTGAAGGATGCCACAGTAGGACCTCAAGACAGGAGACCGAAGCAGTAACCACAGAGGAATGCTGCTTACTGACTTGCTCCCAGGCTCACAGTCAACTGTCTTTCTTATATAGCCCATTCACCCAAGAATAGCACCTCCCATAGTGGACTGGCTGGGTCTTGTCACATCAGTCAGCAATCAAGACAATCACCGCCCCCCACAGACATGCTCACAGACAAATCTGACATGAGGAAATTCTTCTATTAGGATTCCCTCTTCCTCGGTGTGTCAAGTTGACAATCAAGATTAGAAAAGCAGCAAAGCTATTTCTGGGGAGAAGAAACTCTCTGGCATATAGACCTGCCTGCAAGCGAGACAGGAAGCTCCAGGGATGTGGTACTCCTAAAATGTCACTCAACCTGGGGTGGATGTTTTAGTGATGTACCTGCCTTTGAGTCATCTGTGTTTCTCTAAGTAACCTTGTAGTTGGAAGATTTCTCCAGTCCTGCCCGGGTCCTGTGGTCAGGCTGTATCTCTCCCACCCAAGTCCTGCAGCTGCTTGGTCCCAGATAAACACACAGAGGCTTATATTATTTTTAAACTATATGGCCTAACGTCTCCAGCTTCTCGCTAGCTAGCTCTTACATCTTAAATTAACCCATTTCTATAAATCTTTACTTTGCCACATGGCTTGTGGCTTACCGATACTTTTACATCTTGCTTCTCCTGGTGGCGGCTAGCAGCATCTCTTTTCTCTCCTTTCTCCTCCCACTGTCTCTCTTGGATTTTCCCACCTGACTCCATCCTGCCTTGCCATAGGTCAATGCAGCTTTATTTATCAACCAATCACAGCAACATATATTCACAACATACAGAAAGACATCCCACAGCATAACCTCTCACTCCTCTCCTATAACTCACTCCAATAAATGCACTGTTCTATTAAGTCATATTTGGGTGAATGATTTCTTTGGTCTGTACCTGGGATAAAGAAACATTTGTTCACATTTCTCGGAGAAAAGTCACACCACACATGGTCCAAACTAAAACATATATCACAATCTCCAACGCAACATGGTAAGAAATGTTGTCTTTGGGAGGTAAGTTGAGGGCCCTGGCCTTGTGAATAGGATTAGCTTTCTTACGATATGGCTCAAACTTGAAGGAATCTCCCTCTGGCTTTCATTAACCTGAAGTCCAAATGTCCTCCCTTCCAGAGAATGCAGCAACAAGGCAACACGATACAAGTGTAAACTTGACTTCCAGCAGACACTAAACCTGTGAGGTCCTTGATCTTGAACTCCCAACATGCAAGACAGTGAGAAGCACATTTTTTCCTCTTAAAAGAAATATTTAATAGCAGGGGTTTTGTCATAGCAGCATAACTAACTCTAAGGCCGAGAGTTCAATTAGTGAATAGTGATGGTAGGCTTGGTACTAAGGATATTTAAGTTACTCTTCTAACAGAAAATTTTAAAAAACTTTAAAAGAAAAGACATATATATACATATGTCATATATATATAAAGATACCCACAACATCTAGGAATCTTCATTCAACTAGAGATCCCATTCTTCACATTTCTATATAATTTTGGTTTCAGTGTTAAGCCTTTTTAGGGGGCTCTTTATCTTACTCTGTCACTGAGCCATCATTTTGAGTGAATCAGTATCTGACACCTTTCAGAGAGAGTTAGGATTCCCCTAGCCTATTTCCAGTGTTGTGCAGAGGAAACACGACCATGGTCGATCCAAAAGTTGAATGACCTTAATCCTTAAATCGTGGTACCCCAACTACACAGTGGCCCTTTTTCAAAAGCAGAGAGTGAGCTCAGGGGCAGAGTGTAGGCTGGCGAGTGTGCTCTGTGCCAATGTAGCACCAAATCTATATGAAAATGTGGATACTTGTGGTTAAATGAAGGAATTGTTTTCTCACTTTTGTGGAGATAGAAATTTGACATACAAATTTATTTAGACATTGGGGATATGAAATTAGGAGCAAAAGACCCAGAGAGAAAGTTGGCCCCCCAAATTATGGGAAGACATGAATAGAAAGATGACCATGTAGGAAGAAGAGGGGGACCAGCTGGAGAGGGAAAGAGGACAAGGGGTGTGGATGGGATGGTGAATGTGTTTAAA